>VXAK01007876.1:31630-195580 GCA_013399435.1 Arenaria interpres | reverse complement strand
TAATATGTTTTGGCTGTCCTCCCCCCCCCCCAACCTAATTGTGAACCAAGTTTAGAGCTTTTATAAAGTGTTATGTTTGCTCAGAGCGAGCATTTATGAGCAGGGAGAAGTGGTTTCCCATGAAACTGCTTGGCCATTAAGACATTCAATAGATTTGTATTCAGCGGTAGCTGGAATTATGTCAAAATTATGTAGCTTTTAAAATGCCAGGTTATTTTGGAATTCCTCTGTAAAACGACTTTACCTGTATTGAGCACTTTCAGCAGAGACATTCAAATTCAACGTACGCTACTTCACGTGGGTGGGAACAGGATCCTGCTTTTCTTTGGCACTAACAGGTCGAATAACTCAGTAACAGATTAAATAACCCTTTCCTTCCTCTCCACCTCCTGGTGCAGTTTCGACGTGCAGAAGAAGTGCCCTCTCTGTGACGTGATGTTTCCACCCAACTATGACCAGAGCAAGTTTGAGGAACACGTGGAGAGTCACTGGAAGGTGTGTCCCATGTGCAGCGAGCAGTTCCCGCCCGACTACGACCAGCAGGGCTTCGAGAGGCACGTTCAGACGCACTTTGATCAGAACGTCTTAAACTTCAATTAGATCCTTTGTTTTGCCGCGTAGCTTAAACCCACCACTCTGGGTCACCTGCGGAACCAAAGCAGCGCCGCTTTTCCGTAGCAGTGCAAACCTCTGATTAAAAGCTAATTAACTCTAATGGGAGCCGTGATAAATCGTGGCTGTAAGCTGCTGTTGGGTTATCTTCTCTCTCTGCCTAACATTGTACTAAAAGAAACCCCACGACCCTCCCCGTGTTGTGTCAGTAGCTATTTATTCCCGAGGTAGTGGAATGCGTAAGGACGCGGGAATGACTTTGGCCTCAGAAAAAAACGAGACCGGCTTCGTGATGCTCTTCTGCTGCATAAAACCTGTGGCTTCTCTCGGCCTCGGTAACTGAGGCGTGATTACAACTGGGATAAACGGCTGTTCCTCCGAGCGGATTTGTGTAGTTTTTCTTTGAGTAACAGTTAAATCGGAAAGTGACGTTACTTACCCTACAGAAATATAGTTTTCTAGTACATTTCTGATCCGTAGCTGCATGTACTGTGAGATGACACGCTTGCAACAAAGGTAATGGCAAATACTTCCCTTTAACACATGGAATGTTTGCCTTTAGGGATAATGTTAAATTAAGGACATTATCCTTTAAGGCAGCATTTTTGAGTTGAAAGACACTGCTGTGCTTAACTGCCTAAAAGTAATCGTTTAAAAAACCATCGCCGTTATGTTGCAATCGCATTCAGTAGGAGATAGCCTTCTGGTTTCTCAACAGTGAATTGTGTTCCTTTTGGCTTTAGGGCTTTAAAACCTTCTGCGTTTTAACTTCATGTCTTTCTTTCCAGTAAGTAAAAACACGTGTGTATATCTAAACATTTTATATTTACTTTAACTGTATTAAGTGAATTTGCTTCCCACTTGTTGTACAGTAGTCTTGTTACATTAAAAGCAGAATTATTCCTGGAGTCGGTGGTCCTTTTTTCCTGCTGCTCGTTTCGAAATGAGCCGGAGCTCAGGCTCAGAGTAAACGAGGTTTTGGCTCTGTAGGAGAGAGACTTGTCTCTCGGGGCTGTGGGTGCTCTTGGTTCCAGAGAGACAACTTGGGGGGACAAAGGTTCTGAGGAGCGTCTGCTGCCGGCAGCTCTCCCGGCACCAGCTGCGGTGTCCTGGGCAGCGCAGGGGTTACGAAAACCCCTGGGACACAGGTAACTCTCCATTGTAACTCTTTCTTTTTTTATTATTATTTTTTTTGAAGCTGGAACTTCATGCCAAGAGCCGGTGTAGGGTAAGGCAAGGCATGGAGGCACTCGGAGTGTTTTGTCAATTTTTCTGTCTTACCGTAACTCAGCAGCACGGGAAAACCGTGAGTGAGGACAGGCTCTAAACCCCAAATATTGTGAGGGATCATAGTATTAAAATCTGTGACATCTCAGCGGTTGGTGTCACACACGGGGCAGGACAACCCTGAAAGCTGGTGGTGCTGAAGCAGAGGCTTCTCTTGGGGGGCCTGCGGGTGTCTGTGTGGGTGTAAGGGACCCCGTACCCCCCCGATGCAAGGGGCTGGTTGTGGCATCAAGCCCTGGTGCGATGCTGGAGGGAAAGAGCCTGTGGAATCTGAAGGCCTTTGGACTGATTATATCAAAATAATCCTTTTTCCCCCCCCTCTTTTTTCCTCCAGGCTGTAGCATTCTGTCATTTTGTGCATTAATGGTGTCGGCCTTAATTGCTCCATGTGTTTATTGAATACAGTTGGATGATACCAAAGTAAAATACACAGAGCAAAGCCTATCTACGGCCCAAGAACTAAACCCCTCAGGTCAGTAACGAGCGAAAGAAGAGTCTTTTTAGGTCAGAGGCAGTTTATTTTAAATGTGATTTGATTTACATTTATAAGCAGCTTTCTTGACAGGAATTCTTTAAGTTGCCTTCAGTTCTAAAACAAACCTCTGTCACTTCCAAACTTAAAGTACTTTGTCCCCAACAAAACATATGAAAATATAATTTAAAGCACACTTTTCACAGACACAGTACAATACATTCACTATACACAGTATAACAAAATAGTCCCATCTTTACCTGTTTAATAATACTGTCACAATGGATAGGTAAATAGAAACTGGAATTTCATTATTTTTTTTTTTTTTTTTTATAGTCGAAAGGAATTTACATGCAACAATGACGTTTTACGACTGTTGAGCTGTTGAACGAACTTACCCAGCCTGGAGTTTTTCTTGCACAAGGAGCAGAGCCAAAAACCTGTTTTGTTGGCCAGATTTGTTGCCAAAACTGCGGAAGGTGGGAAGCGGCCGCCCGGGGCCTGGGCCGCACCAGGAACCAGTCTCCCCATCATCCCTCAAACCCGGCCGAGGGCGCTGTCGCCACCGCCCCGGGATGGGAAAAAGCCACGTATTTTCCTTCAAAAGGCTTATTCATTAGGGGTGATTCCTTAAGTGTTTTAATGAGACTTTCACTCTGCTGGAGAATAGGTAATTGTCATCCTTACAAAGTTTTCCTTTAAAGCTTTTGGGGAAAAACAAAAACAAACCAAAGAAAAATAGAGGGAAAGCTCATTCCTCCTTTCTCCGAGCTTTCTTTTGCACTTAGAAGAGCAGGAGCTAAGCGAAGGCGATGCCTGTGTTTAACACAGCGGGTTCCTCCCCGGCCCTGGCGCCGTACGAAGTGTCTCGGGGCGGGGGGTGCCCACCCGCGCCCCCCAGTAGCACTTGTGAGAGAGGGAGGCTGAAGGCAGGGCGAGGAGCGACTGGGGCGCCCTCAGGGCCGGGGCCGGGCAGGAACCGCTCTCACCTCGGCTTCTGTTTTAAGTCAGTCTCTGACCCACCTGCTGCAAGAAGCACTTAAATCGTCAATAAGGCTCATATGTCATATTTTCAGCAAAATGAACTGTAAAGCTAAACGGACACTTCCACACGGAACGCGGTGACCTACGATGAGAAGCAAGAACTGCACAAAAACTGAAAGTCTCCAGGGAGGCTGGAGAAGAGGGAGCGGCGTTAGAAACTCCCTTCGCACAAATAATGGACCTCCTTAAACCACGCGCAGAACTCTCCATTTTTATTTGCAACCACAGGCACGCGCTCGTACAGTAGTTGCAAGAATTGGCAACACATAAAACATTAAATCTGTTGGCAATAGAGAACTACAAAGTGCTTTAAAACTTCATCTGAGATGAAGGTAATTGTTTCTCTCACACACACATAAATTTGCACTTAAGTATTTTTCCAAGTGTCTTTTTCTAACAGATAGTTCAGGGGGAAATACTTAGTTGGACTGGGAAGATTGGTCCGCAAAAGTCTGATGGGTGTGAACAGAACATGACGTCTTGTACTAAAAATAAAAGCAAGTAGTAATTTCTAACACTAAGGTGATTGTTGACTAGTTCGAAGGGCAAGATTTTCAGCATTTCAAGAGGGAAAAAAAAAAAAAAAAAGATTTGCAAGATAATATAAAATACAGCAAGCACACCTTTTATGTATGTTATTTAAGTATGAAAATATTTTTAGCATATTATGTTAAACATTCTTTCTTATTTATATTTCCGTTACCTACACGACTTGCTACTCCGCTGCTAACTCCGTCCCGTAAGGCATGTTCACTCGCGTCTGAGGAGGGTGGGCTCCGNCCGCCCCGTCCCTTCCCTCCCCACCCCCAAATATTTCTTCTTCGTTTGTTTTTGGAGAAAAAATGTTCTGAAGAACCTATAGCTTTTATAGCACCTTATCTCAAAGTAATGAAAATGGGTATGATGATTACATGTGCAAATGTACAAAATCATTAACTCTACAAAGATACATCATTCCAAAATTACAGAAAATTTTAAAGCATGCATTTAATTTTTGTTTTGTTTTGTTTTTAAAGGGTTGCTGAATGCTTCCCCTGAAAAAGGTGGCTGTTCTCAAAATCAGCAACTGCTGGTGAGGATTTCTTGGCACGTTTGTGACCAGCACGTTATTGCTGCATCTTCCTGATAATCTCAGCAGAGACGGGGGGGTGGAAGTTGATTGTGTGGTGCCGCAGGCCCTGAGCTGTCTTGTAACTCTTTCCGCAGCGACATTTGAAGGGTTTGCGTACGCGGATTTGCGTTCTGTGGCCGTTCTTGGCGTGGTACTTTATACCGTTCACATTCTGGGAGCGAGAGAGTAACAGGGTTAGCGGGCGAGTGGTCTGAGAACACCTCAGCTTCCGGGTGAAAAAGGAAAATGGATGAGCGTCATGGGCAAAATCACAGCCGTGGCGAGGGGTCGGGCACGTGTCGTGCTTTCAAGAGAGGAGGTGGGACAAGGAGAATAACCGGCGCGGTTCCGACGTATGAAACTTACCTGCTTTTAGGTAATCCCCATTTTTACCTCCCAACCCACGGCATTTTGCAAAAAAACGCCATTTAATGGGCTCACACACGGATGTTCTTTGCTTCCTGACATTTTTTTTGGATAGCACTGACAAATTTTATGCGGAGGTTCATTTCCGAGCAAACAAAGAATTGGCATGAGGACTCGGATCACACTTCTTCAAAAAGCTGAAGCTCCCCCCGTGGTGTGTTGGTTCCGTTCTGTGTCATTGTTTCTAGATATGTCTTTAGGCACCAGCAGACTCTGATAGTTTACACATTGTCTCCAAAGAATTAACTGGAGGGAACACTCAACTCAAAGAGTTACACGGGGCTCTGAGAAAATAATCCAGAGAAGCCATCTTCAAAACAGCTATTGTCTGGGGACATTCTGCAGTTCTCTAGAAGTGGAGAACTGATCTGCCCCAGTTTGGAGAGACAGAGCAAAAGGCAGCCCCAGCACGTGGGCGTCACACTGGCACGGGCAGGAAACCAGCAACACTTTTGGTAGATGAATCAAGCTCCTTTACTAAACGTTTATCAAAGTAAGTCCTACCCCTGTCCTCCTCTTCACATATTTCTGGCAAAAATGGAAGAAGCTGTCGTGGTCCCAACAGCGGCTGTGACACCGCTCTATAGGATTCATCTTACCGGAGTCTCTCTTACCTGCTTCCACTAAAAGAGCTTGGATTTGGGGATGACTAAGGAAAAGCAAACCCTCATTAGAGCTTCTCCTGGGAAGAGGTCAAAGAAGACGCCAAGACAATGTGTGACCAAAAGATACAGCTCCCAGTCTGCACTGTGTGCTCTCTGAAGTTTCCAGATACTCATCTCAGGGCTTTTAAAAAAAAAGTATTTTAATAGTTTTGAGCTAAAATCAATTATCAACCTGGATATTAATTAACCTACTAAATTAAGTTTTAGGGATTCTGTCTTTGCTGAACCACTGCCTGGCGTTACACGGAATAAAAAGTCCCCTTGGCCCTTACGTTCCGTTTACCGAGGTGCAGCTTCCAGTTCAGTGGAAGCCCCAGCTTGGAACTCGCAGCAATTAGACAAGTTCAACAATTTGTTTAAAAAAACAAAAGAAAAAAAAAATAGCCTTCAGGGACAGACCAGATCTACAACTCCCTAAACTTTAGAAGGCTCTATGCGCATCAGAGAGCCCACCCCAGAAAGGCGTGAGGTTAACACCTTCAGTACCACCCCCCCCGCCGACGCTTCCCGTTCTCCCCTCCATCCTCATCCAGCTTATTCTGGGTCGGAATCTCGGGTGTTACGTCCCACTCCTGAGAGGGACGGTCCCCTGCCTGCTGCCCCCCGGGGAGAAAGAGAAACCACCCGGCCTCGCAGCCAGCGACGGTGCTCTCATCTTACAACCTGACATGCTGGTCCTTATTTATAACACGTTATCTGTGCCACGGCAACGATGTATTTTTAATCTTTAAGCAAAAACAATTCTCTGGTTTCAATCCTAAAGCCGAGCATGGTCAGAACTCGCCATGGCCGCTGCAGCCTGTGCCGCGGAGCCGGCGTTTGAGGGCAGCCCGGGCGTCTGGAGAGGCTGATTTGTGGGAAATCCTTCAGAAAGAAAAACTCAGCCTAAAATATCCACCCTGGAAAAAGGGTACGGTGCAAGGCCGCAAGGAACTGCTCTGCCCAAAAATTCAGGCTTCTCTCCTCTAGAGCATCCAGGCGCTGAATCCTCAACTTCAAGTTGCAAACCCAGCCCCCAAATTGTCCTTTACACCCTTAAAAATCCCGACCAGCTCCGGCACAGCTGGGATGAGGGAGAGGAGAGCCCTCCGTCTCAATCCAAAGCAGACGCACAAACACGAGCCTTTAGTGCAGGTTGCTCCTGGGTGAGGAGCATTCAGAGGAGGCAGAATGCTCTGCCACCAAGAGAGACAAGAGCCCATCAGAGCTACAGACCGTCCTCAAGAGCAGGCAAGGGAATTCCCTGCAAGTTATCTGAGATCCTGAGGCAGCTTTTAGGTGGTTTTGCACATCGTTACAGCCTCCAGCACCCACAGGACCATGGGGATGAGGGGGGCAGGAATGTCACTGGGTGACACGAGGACAGTCATAAGGCATCTGCCAACGCCCGAGTTCCGTTAAGGACCTGCTCCTTCAAAGAAGAGAAAATCTGGGGGTGACCTGCTAAACTTTTGCTACTGCAGTGAAATTCTAAAAACGAAGCTACCCCCAAACTCTATATCTAGGAAACTACAGAAACCTGTTAAGACTTTTAACTGTTCTAAGAATTCACTTTAAGATACTTTTAAACTCGTATCAATCACTACAGATGCCACAGATTCATAGATACAGATGCCTCACGGTTCCATGCCAATGGCACGCCTCTCCTGATCCAGATTATTTTAACGACCCACTCAGCCTCCAGTGCACCATGTGCTTTAACGAAGGGGGGAAGGTACTTTGAGGCAGAAAAAATTAAGGAAATGCTAAACCAGGAGCCTACGTGCAGCAAATTGGGCCATGGAAGGTTTGAAAAATAGTAAACCCTGCGGAGTATGAGGAGCAGTAACACGAAATGTGACCTCGCCTCCTGCCTAAAAGCAAACCCTTGTTAGAATTACAGCCGAGTCCTCAGCACTTTTTCCACTGCTGCAATGTAAACACTTTGTTGTACGTCTGGGCTGAGTTTGTTGAGATATAGGCAAAACCCACTGCCAAACTCATACATCACTTTTATTGCTCTGGTTACTCAGGTTGCTCATTATTTACTCTCACGAATGATTGAGGAAGAAGATGGCAGTACAGAAGGGCGCTCTCAAAATCTTAAACAGGAGGAAACAATTATTAACCTGGGACCAGATCAGGAGGAGATAGAGAAGTTCAGACCAGCACTGCCTGGTTTGCACAGACACAAGGGCAGGGCCCTTGCACGGCAGCACTCGTGAGGCCGCCACACTGCAGGTGTGAGAGCTCACCCACCCCCTTCAGGCAGGAACATGGGCATCAGGGATGGTTTGGGAGGATGTCTTCTCTCAGGCTTGGACATTCATATGTGGTTTTCATCTCCTGGCTGCTACTCCTGAAGTTTTCTTTGTGGGTCCAGTTCCTCTTCGCTCAACTTGCAAGCTCTGCCTCGCTCCTTTCTTTCAAATAAATCCCCTTCTTTCCCTCTCTCACTTCAGTGTTCTCCCTCTCTAAGCCCTGCCAAGTCCCTCTGCTCTTCCATCAGCCTTCCTGGGGGGCTGCCCACCCGACACGCCTGGGAACCGCGTCCCATTCCCTGCCAGTCCCAAAGCCTCAGCACTCTTGGATGGTGCCACTTCTCTCTTGCCCAAGGCCACAAAGCAGTCATGCATATACGCTACATTTTGTATGCCCAGAAATCTATTATTCTTTTATTACTGTATTTGCACAAACTAGAAAAATTATGACAAATACTGTAGGGTTTTCTCTGTAATAGTATATATGCATTATTTGTAGGGTTTTTTTGTATCTACCTGTTATGTATCAAAATCCATTGGCTCTTTGGAATTTGCCTGAATAACTTTACCTACATCACATACACGTTTTGAACACCCTTCTCTCGAGCTAGAGGCCAAGTAACTGGCACACGCAGGCGGTGTGGAATGAGAGGGAAACTAATCGCCACCTTTGTAAATCCACACTTCAGCTCTTACAGGTGGCATTTTGCAGAGCACGTTAACTACTCAGTACCCTTCTGGACAGGGCACCTCCGTGTTTATGACTCACTTGTACTGGGAAACCGCCAAGAGATAGCAGCTGGGCAGGAGGCCAGTGGGGTCTTCTGATACTCATCTGCGCTCGTGTATAAACATGTTCTCATTACAGTTTCCATTGTCCGCCCCAGCCCATTCCTTGGGAGTATTTGTTGTACTCATTCTTGTCTTATTTACCTTTCCATAATGACTTTTCAGTGCAGAGGCCATCTTTTATCCTTGTACATTGTTTGCAAAAAGAAGCCCCGTCCCTACTGGGTCCTTTAAGCAGTACTGTAACACAAATAACGTACCTAAAAATAACACTTCTGCTTCTCGAACGCACGTCACCTAAAGCCAGACAAAAGAAAACTGTGTATATATCCTCCTTTCCTCCTCGCTCCCTAAAGGAATGCATCCTTTCTCAGCCGTAAAGTGAGCCTGGCAATTACTGTATGTGCATGTCCGTGTTCCTGTTTGGAGCACTATAATTGTTTTACAGCCCTGACTGTGATTATCCAGTACCCACCAGAAAATCCCAGTGCTTTGATCACAGGACTCCCTACCCAGACTCTGCAAATAATTCATCAGAGGAGGGGGTTAAGCAGAAGGAAGATGAAGAGGAAACAAGAAACGCAGCTGACATGAAGCTAAAAGGAAGGAAACAAAGATAAAAAGAAAAAAATTAGGCTGAAAAGAAAAAAGAGAGGAAACAGAGCCCAGAGAAAAGAGAAATGAGGTGAGGCAGAGTTTAAGGAAACGTGTTTTCCTATCAGGACTAAACAGAGGTGAGTCTCGTAGGAAAATACGGTACTTTTTATTTGCTGCTGCTCTCTGCCTGTCAGCCTCTCTAAGGGTTGTTAATTTGTTCCCTGTCCGACTGTTCTAACATTAATGGTGTACAAGATATCCCTTAGACAGTCCTCATGCATTTGAGATGAAGGTAGCGAGATAGCAGAAGCAGGCAAAACCAGCTCGCTTATTTGGGCAATAAAAAGACAGAGGGCCGGCAGTCAAACAGAGAACAGACAGGATATAGCAAATTACAGGGTTCTCCTTCCAGCCTTTGCCATTAAGGGAATGTTTTCTGCAATGCACAGATGCCCTGTGGGCACAGTGACTTCTAACAATCACCATGGCTTGTTTGCTTCCTGAGCTAGGGATTTAGCTTTTATACTATGCCCTTCATCTGGCACAGCTTCTACCACACGCAAGAAAAGTATTGCTCTGGAATAACGTGAGTGTATATGCAAAGTAATACTTGCAAATAGTCTGAAAACATCTCTCCCTCTGCCCTGGAGGTGGTGGTCAGTTTTTCCTGCAACTGAAGAGGAGAATAACCGTGACATAGTTCAGGCTAATCTCTGCAAAAAAGACTCGTATATGTGACTAAGAGATGAGCACGCTGCCTTCTTGCTCATGTTTTCAGTGTGTGTTGTTGGTAGTAACTGTTCTGGATGGGACCCTGAGCCTGGTGATTTGCTGCTGCGGGAGCTGCCACAGCCCAGAACAGCTGCAGCATCACTAAACACGTTTTCATCCACTGCGCACTTTCATGCGCAGTTTATTCATTCTTGTCACAACTGCTTTATCTCAACTGTTATTGGTCTTCCTATATTTTTCTTTCATATTTCTGTTTGCTTTTAAGTCCCTCCTTTTCAGTTGTTTAAAGGAGAAGCCATAAAATAAAACTAGTATAAAACCAACCCAACCACCACCGCTTTTTCTAGGATACAGGTCAGTGGTTGAATTTTCCAGTCCTTCAATGCAAAAGCTTCATTTTTTTGATTAACCTTTGATTTAGAGGAACTGTGCCAACATGCTATTTCTGTTCCCAAATGGCAATGGCTATAGAATACCATCGTGAAGTCCAAGCTGCTCAATACAATTTCATCTGTCTCTGCACTGGCTCACATGAAGCAATACCCCTGTCCTCACAACATCACGACATGTTCTACACCAGCCAGCTCAAGGTTCAAAGTCAAAGACGCTTCACTCTCATAAACAGACAAAAATTTCTCACGATGGAGAATAATTAAAAAGGGGAGCAAGGGGGAAATTATTTCCCAGCATGTCACACAGAAGGACGCAAGCCCTGCACGTGGTGCCGGACACACTGACGGCTGTGCAGACAGGTCACAGGGACTGGGAGCCAGGAGAGAACGATGCCAAAATTTCTCTGAGGCTCTGCCTTCTTGAAGTGAGCTCTGACTTGCAAACTATTAACCACCACCTTCGGCACATCACCTTTCCCAGGACAAGTACCCTGGACGCAGTCTCACCCAAGGAGAGGCAGTACCTCGAGCAGCTAAGCAGAAAGAATTCATTCTGGCAGAAGCTTTTTATTTACTGTCTCTGAAAGGGACCCAAGACATTCTTTTGCTACTAGTACCTCCTGCATTCTGTAGTTAATTTGTCTAAATAATAGAAAGCTGGTTAAAATGTGTAAAGTGAAAGAGTCGCTATATGTAATCTCTCTTGACAGAGAGACATCCTTTGTAACACTGATAACTTGGCTGTGCCTGAGAGGAAAACAGTACGTGAAATATGCACTCCGCTGAAATACCACAAAAATAAATGTGAAAAGTCTATTAAACGAGAAAGGTACAAATTGAATTTAGAGGCTTTTTCTCCCCTCATTACATCAGCAGGAAATAAGGCAGATCTGCACGACTGCTTACCTTATATCTTTTTTTACATCCAGGAACAGGACAGGCAAAAGGTTTCTCATCCCCTCCATTCATGCACATTGAACTAAGGATAGCTTCAGAGCTGATAGCGCTTTCTGTAGTCCAGGACTCATCACTGTCTGATTCTTCATAGTCTACTTCCTCCTCATCATATTCACTACCTAGAAAAGCAGGGCAGTGAGATAAAACAAGAATAAATAAGAGCACAGCAAGATAACACGTTCTGCATTTATTACATCAGTTACAGTGACTTGTAATTTCCCCACTTTTGTCTTTGCTGGAAGATAGTTATTTTTAATTTTATAAACCTATCTTTCTTATAGTTATTTATTCCTTCATAAAGACACCAGTGGTTCTTTTTCTAATAACCAGGACAGGCATTATTAATATATCTTCATAAACTGCTAACTGCGTGGCACAGAAAGTTCAAAGGACTGATTTTAAAATGCAGTTTCATTACTCCTCAAACACCAGGATCTTTCCTTCTTTCCCAGTGCCTGAACAGAAAATGTGGGTTCCCCTTTCTCCCCCCCCTGCAATTAAAGCTAATTTTAAGGCTTTTCTTTATGCAATACAATACTGAAGAGCGTAATTCTACAGATCATAAACAGTGTAAAATAATATGTTGACAAGTCCTAATGCATTTACTAGCCCTTTGGAATTAATAGGAATTATAGCACAACATTAATAAGAATTATATTGTAGCAATTACAGTTGTGAAATTCATTCCCTCAGGTGTGGGGATAAATTGCATTGTGTGGCTGCCCTGAACAGACCGCATTATGTTCCAGATATGCTACAACAGCCATTTGAGCAGCTGGTGCTGAGTTTATTTATTATTTTTAATTGCAATAACTATTAATGAAATTCTCTGAAGAAGTTAAATGTGAAACAAGAGAAATTAGGAAAGCAGAATTCCAACTATAAAAATACAGTAAAATAAAAAAAAAAGCAGGGGAGGGAAGAGCCCCAGCTGATTAAAAAGAAAATATATGCACAGAGGGAGAGAGAGGGAAAGCTGAGGGAAACTTCTGGGATGTCAGCAGGAGGTGGTGCTGTGTTTCCCCTCCCCTTTCTTCTTTCCCTTTTCCAGCTCTGCTCAATTTTATCCTTTCTGCTGAAAGACGATTTGGCTCAGAGTGCTGGAATAGCTCCCGTTATTAAAGACAGTTATGTGACACTTGCATGGCTCTATTTGCTTCCCTCAGATGCCCTTTAAGCGCACGCCTCTAAGCAGCTCTACCCACCCAGAAGAAAACGCAGACAGATGCCTCAAGGCACTTTAAAAGAAATGTCCCGACTTCACAGGGAAAACCCATACTGCACTGTACAATGGGGTCTTTGGGGATTTTTTGCTTCTGGCTAAACTAATACACACCTATTGTCTCCCATTTTTTCCCTTCGGATTCCCCCTCCTCCAGTTCTCTCAGGCTCAAGACCCGGCACCTCTCCATCACAGGGTAAAAACGCATGTCAGCTGGTAGCTGCAAGTACTCGGGGCTCCTGAGCTTTAATCAGATCCTGTAAGTTTGCTTACAGATGTCAGGCTATCCACGTTTCTTTCCTGTGGTTTCCATCCGTACGGGGTGGTGCGCAGATGAGGAAAGATGGATGGTTTCCCACCATCAACAACTGTCGACATGAGCGCACGCACACAGGCTCTGCAGCACATCTGGAAAACTCTGCCCCGCTGACTGCGACTCCTTATCCCACACCAAATGAGCGAAAGCCAAAGAAAGCATTATTGACCTCTTAAAATATTTCTGAACTCTAGGAACAGTTAACCTAAAATGAAGTTAAGAGTTGTTATAGTTTAATTAACTAATAAAAAAATGGAGGCAAAACCACAACTCTGCTTCTACGATTTCCTGCCCTTGATTGTATCTTGATGGAAAAAATTCCTCAAGCTGTTCCTTTCAAACTTTTTTAGCTCGGTGGGGTTTTTTTTTAAGCAAATGTAACAGAAACCCCCATTGTAAATACACGCATGCACTCCTAGGATGAGAAAAATATACAACAATTCTCAACACTGATACCAACAATTTCTGCCATTATAATCCCCCCCCCCTTGTAAGTCCTTTTAAGAGGGGGTGATTTCCTCCCAAATAGGATTTTCTCTTCCCAAAGAAAAGACCATTTGAGACTGTAGGACATCTAGTAAGGATATCACTACTTTTAGTGATAATAAGGAGCTTGCTTTTATAAAACAATCAGTGCTCTACAAAACTTAATATGCAATATACAAGGGGAAAATACACAGAATAGTGGGGAGAAGAAGGAAACATTACAATTAGGCATGTCCATAGGTTTTCCTGTACTTCCAGGGGATCCTTTTATTTTTTCTAGTTACAGTAAGACCCAATTCTGTAACATCTTTTGCCCATGCTTCTCTTACAGGTAGACACATTGAAGGAGAGAGAGAGAAAAAAACAAATCGTGTGCATAAGCATCTGTGAGGTCAGACCATCCTTACGGTTTTCCTTTAATTAGTTTACCTCAACAAAAATGCAAGATTTTGTCTAGTGTAGTCAGAAGAGCTGTTGAAACAGTGTAAGCAAACGCTCCATTGTCTTAAGTTTTTAAAACCAGGCTTGTCGCTATGGATTGGACAAACACGATAAGCTTTTTCAAGTCTGAATTACTACACAACACATAATTCTTCTTGCACAAAACGGTAATAATAATGGTGCAAAGCACCTGAAAGGCATATTACTTTATAAAAAGCTGGAATTACAGTCTATCGCTGCTTTTATCTAACAGTCTCCTACTGAGCTCAATTGCTTGTACTCTCTTAAAAAAAATTTAAAATCCCAAAATGTATTTAAGAGGGTTCTGGTATAAAAAAAAAAAGGCAAAAAACCCCTTATTGTCTTGAAAAAAATTCATTAGCAATAAAAATTTATCCTTTAAATAATTATGTTGTTTCAGTTGCCATAGAAAAACAACACTGATTTAGTCAGGCTTTTAACTGATTCCGCCTCAGAATTTAATTTCCTCAGTTGTCAGTGTCTAAGAGCAGCAACCCATGTGGCGCCTCACTGATCGCGTGCAACACATCAGAGAGGGGGAGGGAAAAAAAAGAGGAAAAAAAAAAAGAGGAAAACCAAAAAGCACAACACACAGGTTGGCGCTGCCATCATAAACAGTCCCTACACAGGGTATTTTAATTAAGTAGCGTAAGGCCGAGGACGGTGGCTTTGCGGAGCCGTTCCCACGCCGAGCGGGAGCCCCTGGCCCTCGGCTACCCGTCAGGTGTACAAACGGCACCCCCAGCCGCCGGCTGCTCCCTCCTTCGGGCAGCTGGCCAGGGCACCGGCGCTGCGCGGAGGGGGAAGCCACCGGCACCGCGCTTTGATCAAGACAGAGCTTGCTTGCTTGCTTTTTTTTTTTTGATTTAAAACTCGGTTGGTGTTTCACAATAATAATTGTAAATGTTTACTTTGTAAAAGGAAAAAAATAAAATAAAATAAAATTAAGCACCTTTGCATCTAACCTATGGCCCGTTCCAGGGTGTGACAACTGCGTGACTTGGACAAGTATTTGTAGTAAATGTTAGGAAAGCTCCGAGAGCGCTGGCTCACCCATCTCCGCCTGGACGTTGCCATGCAGATGGAAAACAGGACGCTCTGCTGGGGCACGCTGCCCTCCTGGGGGACTGAGCAGAGCAGAGCCGTTCCTATAGCACGTGTGCTAATGGCTTTACCGTTTCTCGTCCTGCTTGGAAGGCAGACTGATCATCAGTACTCAAAGGAAAAATATCAGAGTTAGGCTTCAGAAGTCTGAACAGCAAAAAAAAACTCCCCCAAAACTCTACAACACGCATTTCTCTAAGATGAAGCATCTAAGTACCTCGAGGGGAAAGGCTGATAGTGAAGCACATGCCTTCAGCAAGGTGATACACAAATACACTATATTATTACCGTAACTAAATACTAGTTCTACAATAGCAAGAAAACTGCCTTCTCCACCTCTGTCCTCTGGCAATGCTCCTTCTGAGGTTCCTTCTGAGCTTATTGCTTTTTGCCATATCCAGTTTCATCATCTGGCTTTCATTCAGAGCCCCTACATAGTTCTACCTCAGCCTAACCTCAACCCAATGCTTTATCGTCCAAATGACTCAGTAACATCTTCCTAACGTTGCCCCCGCCCTCACATGCAATATTCCCTCCGTCCTGGCCCACAAAGCCACTTCCCTTCTCCTCACTCCACTGGCCTTGCCAAAAGCCTCACTTCATCCGTGTTGCCCCCAGCAGACTAAAAAATGAAACAAACCAAAACAAAGGCAAGGAAACAATGCTAGCTTGGGTGGTTTTTTTCCTGGAATTTTCCATGCTGAAACAATGCCGCTGCTCCTCAAAAGAGAAGGTGGACTCCATTGGTGGAGATGGACTTGAGGTAGACACCACCAGGCACAGCTGGCATAGTATGACATATCACAGCCAGGCATTACATAAAATTACCAGTAATGAAAAGACAGAAAACATACAGGGTCCCAAAGTATTCTGGCAAGTTATTTCTCTATGAATTTTTATGCTGCGTTTAAACACAACCCATCACAAATGCGGAGGCTGTCTGCATCACCGCAGTTTTTTGCCAAAAGTAAACAACTGGTAACTGCCTGCGTGGTAAGAAGTCTTTGCAGTGTGATGAAGAGCAAAGTCACATCATTAAGACTTGCTCTGCTCTGCCTCTTCTTCCAGCCAGTTTTGCCATCGGCGAGAACATCACTTAGTCCTGCAGCAAAGATCTCACCTCTTGAATGCCCATCTACTACTTTTTCCAGTAGATGAAGACAGTAATTTAAATAGCTCAGAAACATTTTGCAGAGTGTTAATTATTTGATATGCTGGATAGACAACATCCCAGCGACACTGCTGAAAATCTTATATCTTTTATGTTTCTGGGGTTTATTCGGTCTTCACACCACTGTAGCCAAGAGAAATTCTGCCTTTTGGGTGAGTGAATTCATCCCACCATGAGATTTACAAAGGATTTTTTCCCTCAGCTTTGAATGAATCTTGGTTCTAGCAGGTGCACATAATTTGTAGTTATGTCACTTTTTAAATCTAAAGACTTCTGTACTGTGCCTTGAAATATAAAAAAGACAAAGCTGATTAAAACCAGCACAAGATGCATGTGCCATTACAATGAATACGATCTATCTTGACCTCTGATCAAGAACATTATGAGTTCTTCCTTTCTCCTCCCATGACGAAAAACAAACCCAAAACATCCTTGCCAATTATTTTTGTGACCAGAAAGCATACGTTTAAGTATACAATGAATAACTATGAGCAAATAGCTTACTGCAGCGGGAACCAACATTGCTAGTGTCAACGAAAGTTCATGGTAATTCCAACAATCTCTCATGAAAATTCAGCTTCACACTTCGTCCCGTGCGGGACTTGCAGTTTGTATTTCATTAAAACAGATTTATGGGAGCACTTCTTATGTTAAAAAGTATGCATCCCCATATATTGTGACAGCTTCCTTGATAAAAATGTGAATTATTCCTATGATGTGAAATTTGGTCTAACACTAATGCACGTTTATGGATTTGTCGAACTTCTTCCCTCTGTGCCCATGGGCGCACACTGTCTCCCTCACACTCACCAGCAGGGAGAACGTGCCCACAGCCGATACTTCTGAGCTAAAGACATATCAAGTCATTCAACATGAAATATTCTTCCTTTATACAAAGCACAGAAAATAAATAATAGGGGCAATGAAATACAATAGTTAGATAACATGCACCATAACTGCTATGCAAGTCCTCAGTCTAGAAGCTGCAGCAGGACTCTCGGCTGCGAGCTGGTACGAGTGGCACAACGCATTGGCTGCACAAACTCGGGCAACAGATTTCACACACTGGATCATCCACACAGACTAAGCTCGGGGTTTTTTCCTTTCATTGTTTGCTTGTTTTGGGGGCAGGGGAAAAAGGGGACTGAGAGGACAGAAAGTGTTTTTCAGCTTTCATGAAAATTCCATTCAGATCAATTTCTTATATTTTCAAAATACTTTTATCCTTCATGTCCACAAAGATGATGTAAACACGTACGGAATACAACTGAAGAAAACCCAGGGTGGTTTAACCAGAGCCCTGTGTAGCGCTACAGACACTGGTATTTTAGATTGCAAGTGCAATTCCAGTGTTTGGATTAAGCACCTACAGAAAGCGAGCACTAGGTTCACCGCAGTGAGGGCTGGAGCCTTTCTTCAGCCAACGGGCGCAAGCACACGCAGTTAAAAGTTTTCTGTCTTATCCCAGTAAATCTCTCGGAACCTCGTTCCTGGGAGAGGAGAGGCAAATCCGTTCTCAAAGCCAACTGCATGCTTGGCAGCTCCGCTGTCACTCGAGGGAGCTGCTTGAGATGGTTATGGTTTGTCAAATGGGCACTTGCCAAGGCTGGCAGAGACCTCCATCCCTCCGCGCCATCACAAAAGAGCCATCAAAATAACAATTACGACTTATTATTGACTTGGCCTTGGGCCGAGCCGGGTGGGGGGTGGCGCAGGGCATGTCCTGCTGGCCACTGCCAACCCTCACGCAGCGGGTCCTGCGGGCTGTGTGGTCTGCGGCCGTGGCTGCCGGGCTGCTCTCACACACGCTCCCGCCGGGAGCACGGCCCTCATCTCCCCCTCCCACCAGCACTGCTGCCAGCATCCTACTCTTCCTCACGGCTCTAGTCAGAGCAGGATTTGGCCAGAATAATGCCTTCTGGAGAAACCACCCTTCCTTCCAGTCCTCTCCTAGCTCAGATCAAGTATCAAGCGCTAAATAACAAGCTGTTTAGGAACTATTACGGCTCAGAAGAACTAATTTTCTATTGTCTCTGGCTGAAGCAAGGCTCAGTTAGCAAATAAGCACCAAGAGAATTCAAAAACTGTACCTCATGTAATTATGTGAATATGGATGCAAATACAAAGAGCAATACAATTTTTAACATTACTTTTATGCAGGAGGTACTTAAAAGCACTAGAAAATTAAGTCGGACAAAGAAATACTTCTTGTTTGTTTGCATCACTTGAAGCGTAGCTTTTAGCCAGTAGGGTCTGCTATAACTGAAAAAACGAATTTTTAAGCAAGCAAGGACATAGGTAGATGTTTCTGGGCGTCCTCAACGCTCGCTCAGTCGCCACAGAAATGACAACTGTTACTTGGACAGTCACAGTCTGAAAAGATACTTTCCCCAGCTATTGTGGAGGGTGTTAGCTCAAACAGGCTGAACCCACCAATAGCTATGCATCCAACCCATGGATAACCTTGGTGTGTGAAATGAAATGGTAGATAGGGTGACTCCAACGTTTCAAATCACCT
Organism: Arenaria interpres; assembly: GCA_013399435.1. Classification (NCBI taxonomy): domain Eukaryota; kingdom Metazoa; phylum Chordata; class Aves; order Charadriiformes; family Scolopacidae; genus Arenaria; species Arenaria interpres. Next base: position 176,977 of record VXAK01007876.1, on the reverse strand, counting down.
TAAGTTTTGATTTAAATGCTCAGTGTAGACTCATGCTGAATTTCAAGTGACTGAAGATGTATCGATTACAAGGTTTGAATCCACTTTGGAAAGCACACAGAAACTTCAGATCCTATAAATAAAACACAGAACTGAACATGCTGTATTTTGGTATAGAACGATTTCAGCTGAGCTAGCCTATATGGGAAATCACCCTAAAATCATGGAGGTAAAGCTAAAATGAGAAATGTACAAAATAAACATAAAGTTTTTTCTTTACTATTAGTATCACATTAGTATTACATACTCTTACTCACTGTCAGTAAAATTGGAAACTATTTACATGTGAGATCTGCTCACCATTTAAAAAAATAGTCCTCCAGAGCCAATATAGGGGTTGGTAGAGCAGCTGGACTCTATCTGGCCCCAGGAGCAATTGAGTGCCGTTTTCTATCTTGATATATCTGCATCTTGATATTGGTATGGCAAAGAACAGTCTTTAAACTACAAAAAATCTCAATCCAGAAATTATAAATCCACTTAAAGGAGCGTGCACACCTATGTAAGCAGATACGTTACCACTTATTGAATGTATAAATGGATGCAAATAAAACATACATGTAATAAGCTAAAGAAGAAAAAAAAAATCTCCACTTTCAATTACTTGTAGAACAGCAACTAATCACAAAAACATGCATGTAAAGAACCGATTCTGGAAAAAAACAGTCAACTGATACCACGGCATGTGTTTTGTAGAACAGGATTTTCTGAGAACGCTGCAGAGGTGCTAAAGCAAATTGTTATAATGTCACTGCACAATGTGCTGTTGAGGTTTTATGGTCACACTGCGCCAATAGTCTCGGGAAGTTATTTTGCATTCTTATATAAACTTTTTTTCCCAATCCTGTTTTCCACAAAAAAGGGCTTTCAATAATGTACAATCTTCTGTTTATACACAGTACAGGAAAAACATGATAAACCCAAGAACACAATCTCGACTTTAAACATATTTTAAAACTAGATTTCTACAACTTCATATAAACAAGAATAAGCTGTTAAACGCTCACCAAAAAAGAGCATAACCTTCCTGTAATTAAACGGCAGTGTTTTACACGGCGCTTTTTTTAAATCATGAAAATAAAAAAAGTAAATAAATAAATCAATCCAGCAGACCCCTCCCAACTTGAGGCTTAACCTGCAAATTAATGTAACAGTAATAAAACCTATGCCAGCTGGAATCCTTTCTTTCTCTGGCTTTGGCATGAGCAGCAAGAGCAGGTATATGTTTGAAGAAAAACAAAGTAGGACATTTTCCACCTTTAGTCACGGGATGTTAATTGAACTCTGGCAAATGTTTAAAGATATTTTCAAAATGTTCAAGAAAGAATTAAAACCAGTTGGGGCTGAGAAAAAGAAACAATCCATCCTTCCTCCCCCCTTCTCTCCCCCATAACATCTGTTCCAAACTTATACTCCGAAAACCACAGCGAAGAACAGTCATAATTAATGTTATTTTGGCTTTTTAGTTGCTAAGCCTGCATTCTGAGGTTAGAAATACAAAAATACAAGTTCACGGCACTATTACTGTACTTAAGGGCTCTCCTGACGCATGTAACAAAAAGGTTTTTCTCTCCTCTTTTCCCCTTTTTTCATAAAGAAGAAGAAAAAAATAGAGACGGTATCAGGAAACAGTTTCACGTTTAAGATAAAGGATTACAATAAAAAGTACCTACATAAATGAACTACAGTTTATGAAGCTATGAAAATACATTTGAGATGTGTTTTATAACATTGGGTTAAACATGCTTTACAGCTGTACAAAAGCTATTCAGCCACTTACAGTGCAGGCCATAAAACTGCTAATGCACAGAGTCCTCACCCACCCCGACCGCTGTGTTCTTTGCCTTCCATCGGCGCACAAGCCCAGCAAGGATGCTCTGAGCTACCACCAGGCTCCAAAATCCAAGGAATTGCTATCCCTGTGCAGTTAAGTGCTCACTACACGAGAAGCTGTTGCTGATTTCAGCAGGATTCAGCTACCTGGGGATTTCCAGCACGCTCCTGGGCCAGACCTTAGACCCTCCTCATGCGTGAACCGGGCTGAATCATGCCAAAGGGATGCCAAGGGCAGGCTGCCCGCGGAGGGGCAGGCTGCGGTGGAGGGCAGCCCAGCGCTCTTTCAGCAGCTTCAGGCCGAGGGAATTTTATGCTTATGAGCCCCAGGAGGGTTACAAACCCCTGACCAGCAATGAGGGAGGCAATGGCAGATTCTCCACTTCAATGCACTGAGGGGCAGGAGGATTTATTTTGCACGAAAACCTACTTAATGCTCCTTTCTACCTGCTTTTAAATGCTCTGATCATCTAGAGTTAAGAAACTCCATCAGTATATTTTGAAAGATGGCCCTAATGACAATACTCTGAATTACCAGTAAGCACTAAAATGCCTATTGATTACTGAGCTTTTGTCATCTTGTCTATGCATATAATTTACAGGAAAGAGCTGATAAGTTTTTTAATTATTCCTACTTTGTGCTTTTGAGAAAGAAATGCATTTTTAACATCCAAATACAAGAACACATTCAGTGGGGAGCTGTGTCTCCTCTCTCTCTTTTAAAAACAAAGAATTCTGACAAAATTAAATCTGCTCTGTGCCTGGTATGCTGTCACAAACCTTTCTTTGAGGCTATCACTGTTTCAATCAGGTGTACAAAACACATGTTAGCAGGTGTGAGTTGTTTCAGATGAGATATCACTGGACTAAAGTTGAAATGAAAGCACTTTTCAAGTTGTTATTTTCCATTGCTCCTTGGCTTCTTCTATCCTTTGGCATTAGAGGCAGAAGTTCTGAGAAACTGCCGTGAATGATGCTGACTGACTATATATGGAAAAACCTTACAAGAAGGAGCCTGTGCTAACACGGACAAAGCACCAGGCTTCATCTTCAGCAAGAATTAGGGCGGTGTCTTTCACCTGTCAGGCCACAACCACTAAAAAGACAAGAGAATATGTAGTTTTGGGGTCAGCAATGGTTTCAGAGCCTTTAGCTCCCTTAGTAATACATGAGATCTACAAACCACCCCGTTTTTCCTAGAATTTGACATCATTTTGATGATCATGTACTGGGCTAACATCGACTCATAATACACCATTTCCCCAGTGAAATAAACCTCTCTGTGTTTTAACTCATCAAATCTGAAATAGTGAATTAGTCCTTCCTTTTTTCTACTTCTGATTTGCTTTGGCTACAGTGCAAGGAAAACTCAAACATTTGCTTAAGTTTCACCATTTTTGGCACACTGAAATGCTGGCCTAAGTAAGTATACTCTTTTTTTTTTTTTTTTCCTGCTAGGCACTGTAAAAACTCCTTGAAAACCATAACTGCAGACATACAGCACAAATATAGATAGAGTGATTTGAGTGATTTTTTTTTTTTGGTTCTCAAGGCACTACAATAGTACAAATAAATCCCATTCAATCTTGCAGTGTAATGTTTTTAAATATATATATGAATATATACGTGCTTATACCTAGACATGATTTAAATAAGCAGTTCCATGTGCCCAACTACAGTTTCCAACTTTCTGAAACACATTTGTGCTTTCAGTTAGCCATTTTCAAGGTAATTAGCAGATTACTTATAAAGCTAAATGGTAAAAAAAAATAGAAATCTTTCCACCAATTGGCCCTTGCAGTATAAACACACAAACATGAATGCTGTCATTGTTCCCCAGAACCACTGAAGTTCCTTTTGGAGTGTCAAGCTATTCCTACATTAAACCCGTTACGCCACAAGCTGTGAAAGGCAGGCCCAATGTGCTTTCTACAGAATGTATATTTCTTACATCTTTGGAGGGAGAAACGTCCATGTACAGCGAGTGTACTTCTACATCAAAAAAACCCTACCACAAATTAACACAGAGATAATTTTACTTTAAGCTTCTTGTACATTTTCTGTTCTTGACCCTGTTAAAAACGCTTTGCTGGGTTAGACTACTACGATGGGGATTATAAAACAGTTCCTGTGCTTGGAAGTACTTCAAATCTACAAGCCATGTTTCTATCGCTGCTTTGTAGCTCAAAAACCAAAACTAGTGATGATTTTATGAGTTGCTATAGTCTAGACAACTCGGTTACTTTTCAATGAAATTGTTCCTTGGGGAGAGCACTGTGAAAATTCCCATACAATTAATTACAGGTATGTGCAACTAAAATGCAATTCTAAAGCACAGTAGCTTTACAATTGCCAGTGCAATTTACGTCTGTATCAAACAAGAATGCTCTGAAGGGGCCGGGAAGACCAAGTACAACAAGCAGGAGGTTACATGTAAAGCTACCTGCAGTGAGTGAGATGAGATAAATAAGATGCAATGTTAAATTTTTGATGAGTATTCTCCTCTGGCAAGATCCAGAGTTCTACTGGAAAGCACCAAATCTGATAACTGTGTCAATCTTCCCAGAACATATTTTTATAGCAAACAGGGCTCAACACATTTTTACTGCCAAGTTAAAGAGCAAATGAGAAGTTTAACAGAATTGTAAGGGAAATGCATAAAGCAGGAAAAGGAAGAAAAACAGAAAATGCAAAGGAAAGCTGTGCGAAGAATTGTGATTAAAAAAGATAGCCTTCACGTATTTTCCCCTCACAGCCCAGCCCTATTGTCTCAGCTGTTTTTACCTTGATCTTACTTTCCTCTATATGCATTTACAAACAGCCTTTTAACTTTAAAAGTAATTTCAATTGTTACAAGCACCACTTTAAAATAATTTCATTTTGTGAATGTAGTATAGGCCTTTGTGTACTTAGGTTATAAGTTAGTTTAGGACAGAGTTACAAAAAAGGACTAAGCAGGGGAGGTTATCATGTCCTTGTGAAAACTATAGAAAAGTTTAGGTACAGGAGAGTCCCCATCATTTTTCTCCTTCTTAACAAGATCACAGCCTTGGATCAGTGGGGATCCCAAACCTCTGGAAAAGATGCTCATGGGTTATGTTGGCTTGTCTAGCACAGCCCTGGAGAAATACTCCAGGATCCGTACCCCAAAGCTACAAGACTTTGAAAGAACCGTAGTCACGTGCCTGGGGCCCTGTGCTCCTTGCAAACATGTAACCGACACTCCTCTCTCATCCGCACTGGAAGAGGTGGCCTTTGGGGACTCCCAAACCCACTGTAAAACAAACCACGTAACTCCTGTAAGGAAAATAGGAGCAGGGGTTTGCAGAGTCCTTAAAGACTCCAGTTTTGCCTAGGAGACAAAAAAATGACACTATGACCTCCCTTGTAAGAGAAACAGCCATCAAGCCTGTGCCAACTCTTATCCTTCTTTTAGGGTCCAGACAAACTGCAGAGCAGGTACCCAGGTAGCCCCACAGCTAGATTTCAATAATGGCATGTAGCAGAATGATACAAAGGAGAAAAATCAAGATACTCTTCGGTAAATCCAGGATAAAAATGAAATAGCTTAAATAGAAAAGTTTGGTCTGCAACACTTGTCCTGTTTAGACTTCTTAGGCAAAATCTCTCCCCACTCTCCGCACACCTATTCCACTTCCCCTCCTGACTCTTGACCCTCAGCAACACCTTGGTGCTAGAGCCTCCTCTGTGCTCCTACAGGATATTAGTTGTTTATCTCCAACAGTAAACATGAGAAACTAACCCATCACTGGAAGTTACTTTTACTTATGGCCACTTCTTTATCAGAATTCCATGAAAACTGATCAAGAAAACAGCAGCAACAAGAGTTAGAGCAGCCTGATAGCGGTCCCTCAGAAAAGGAGACCCCCAGCTGCTTCGGGACACCAAGATACAGCCGCTTCCATACAACCTAGGCGTGCTTGGAAATCACTGAGCCACCACTTTGTGCAGGTTTGACTTAGATAATGGTCTGGATAATTTCAAGCTGTTTGATTTGGGGCTATAAGTTAGTAATTACTGTTTGCTAGGCGGTCACGCCCGAAATATGACAACCACACTGTTGCTGTGCATGCAATATGAGATCATCTTTGCTCCAAAGCTCCTCCAGGCTTAAGTTTCCATATGTTCTGGGAACATAATTCTTTTGGTTTGCTCTGGTTTTGCCAGTGAATAACCAATATAATACATACCTTTCCCTCTCTAAGGAACCTGGATGGCCACCTGACAGCAGATGACTGCTAGAAAAAAAACAAGATCCATTTCTGAAGCGCTTAGCCAAGCACAGTGACAAGTATTTTTTACTCTGCATTACTGGAAGAAAGAGCCGGATATGTTCAAGTTTAAAGCCTGACTCCCTAGAAGGGGAATGTGGCATCTAGCTCTAAAAAAACTCTTTTAGCTGTTGCTGGGAACAAATCCCACCTGTGCTAAGAAAACCCCTATAGGAAATAATTGCATTTTTACTTATTATTTTTCATTGTTATTGGAAACCTCCTACTATAGCTTTATTCCTTAAGGCAGAAACTAGAAACTACCACAGATTTTACTTATTATTCATGCTCAGTCACGACCTCAGCCAAAAGCTCATGTTAAAATCTCATACCATGTCTGAGCACACACATATATTATAGTTAACTCATACGTTGATCAACTGTTTTGCACAATGCCATTCATTATTTTTTAAATTATTATTTATGTATTTATTTTTTACAAGAACACCCATAAGGCTCTGTTAGAATAGGTGCCTCAGACCACTAAACGCTGTGCAAACATACGTATATATTAATTAGAGTGCAGGATTAATATAGGCCCCCAAACCTGCAATTAGATGGAACCATTTTGGCTCCAATAATTATAAAGAAAGTTCTCTTTCGTCATCTGCAAAGAAATGTGAAATCCTGGCACCGGTGAAGTCCCTCAGAGGGAGGTTTTGCTACAGACCACAATACAGTTGCCTCAAGATATTTTATCACAGATTTTATCGTACCTTGTAGGCCTGAAATATCGAATGCATTCAGACAAACTTTCATTATGTTGGAGAACAGAATTTGGTCTTCATTTTGTGAGGTACGGCTTAGTTATTTGCCCATACTGTTTATACAAGAGTGGGTCTATATATCTAATTTTTAATAAAAACATAGCATACAAGTTCTTCAGTCTCTGAACAGGCAATTAAGCAAGTAGAAACTTCTGTCAATCTGAACAACTAATGAGATGGTTCCTCAGACATCTGAAAGTGTGTTTTTTCAAGCTGCAGTAGAACTTGGTTGATTCGTGCTTTGCTATGCTAGACACCCTGTAAGTCAAACACACAAAAATGTAGTACTTTCAGCCCACTTCTCAGCAACGATTTAATAAAAGAGCCCTGGGATTTATCTCATATTTCTACTTTTCATTATTTTTTCAATTTCATCTGCATGATACTACACTGCATTAACATAAGATGTAATCATGAAATTTGAGCATTTAAAATATGCTAACGCAGGTGAAGAGTTTTTGAAGTGAATGGCTAAAGTTTGGCTTTTGTGCATACATAAATATTTGAGCTTGCAACTCTACAAGTGCAGAATACTTCATTCCAGTTTGACAAAAACCTCTGTTAAGTGCTCAAAGTCAGGCTTCCACCTCCTCAGTATTAGGTCCTTAACATTAATCATGTGCTTAAGTGCACATGAACTGGATTTGTAGCATGATTTTCGAAGAGCTACCAACGTGTACTTGTTTCCACTGACTTGTCCTGAGTCCCAAGTCAAATATCAAGCACCTTTGAAATCTTAATTGATGAAGACTTTGCAGTGCACTATCCTTAAAAAACAAAGCCTACCACAAAAGAACACACTCTTTCTAGTTGTAGCAGCATTGAGCCAATCTGCATTGCCCAAAGAAAAAGCTGTTGCAGATTATCAAACGAAGAGCAGATTTAATGGTTCACAGTCTACTCTGATTCAACTTAACATGGAGTTCAGAAATGCCACCTACTGACAGAAGCCAAAGAGATTCTGATATAAATAGCAGTTCTGCTACAAATTCAGATTAATTTGGCTACATATTAATAGCACATCCATAAATGAAAAAAAATTTAAGCGCCTAATTCCTCCTCCTCTCAGTCCTCAGTTTCATGTCGGGGGAGGACCCCCGGTTACTTTACATTTCCACTGTCCGCTTTAATCTTACGAAGTAGCTTAACTGAGCAGATCTCCTTTTCTTGCTGGATTCTGTTTCACGTGCTGTTGTAGCACTCTGCATAACAGCTGTTTGTGCCATATGATTACTTCACTGTTGAAAGCATAACATATGGAAACTGTACTGAAATGTAAGCTGCTTTGATACCTATGAAGAGGAATGAGCTTTTGCATTACAACAAGACAACGCATTTTTTAAACAACTTAAAGTAACAAAAATTAAACACACATTTAGAATCTAAACCGTATTAGTTTCTGGCATGCCTGTTACTCTATTTCAGTGCCCAGTTCCAATGGCTGGTTACTATTGTGTTTTTGATCGCTATTACCAGCAAACAATGGGTGGTTTTCTTTCAACTTCTGCATTCTTGGAAAAGGGAACAGATTCAAGAGAAGGCCCTTGGGATTCCTTTTATCCAAGAAGGCAAATGTTATACAGCAGAATTATAGAAACAATATCTCATGTCCTTGAAATAACATTACTTGAGATAAGTTTTATTGGGAAAACTCATAAACTGCCACAGAGTGCTTTGGTTCCCAAAACCAAAGCTCCCACAACAGACAAGTCCTTAATGGACCAGAAGCAAGGTGCAGCCCTACAGATCCATTTCTGAATCCCAATTGTCTTTGGCAGGAGCAGAAAGGAGATCTTTACTTGTAATACGCAGACCTTCCTCCCCTGTAAATTAGTCACCCATAGCAGGAACAATGAAGCTCTAAATTATTTCATCAGTAGCAAGAACTCTCGTTAACACAAGAAGGAAGCTGTAATTTTTTGGTCACTGTTTTGCCAGTAGTTGCATTTGAATCCTGAACAAAATCCAGCTGAATAAGAAAAAAGACTAATAGTCTTATAAGAATCTATTAACTTCATACAATTTATACACTATTTTAAGTGTATAAGAAGCTACTCCCTAATTATGTAAATCACACAATTCTCTTTAATTTAGTTTGTTAACTAAACCTACAACAAACCCAAACATATTTAAAATCATCATAGATATTTAAGAATACATTCACACTCGGTATCAAAAATACTTCTAATTACAGCGAGCTCTGAAAATACATGCTAGGTGAAGACTGATTTTTTTTAATTGAAAATATGTTGAATTTCACTTTCTGTCTTTAAATCACATATTATATAAAATCATGCTTCATCACTATTGTGATTTATTAGAAAAAAATTGCCCAATTTCACATGATATATTCTGACTGGCTGAAACAGCGTGTCTTTAGGGTTACTGACACAGCTACAAAGTCATCTTGGTTTCAGTTTAAGAATATGCTCTATGTATCTAAAACACTACTCAGTTACTATAGATCTACTAAATTATCATTCAAGTAGTATCCTCACACGGTAAATGTAATGGTTTCTACATCAATAGTACTAACTTGAAAGCCTCAGTCATAGTTTTTTAAGAAGTCTTAATATATAGCTGTACTGAATTTTTAGGTGTACTTGTTTACAATATCACTTTTCAGATCGCAGATTCCTTAAAGTTTAAGGAAAATCCCACAAAGTGCTTTTTACTCCAAATTAAAATTAATTATTACTTTCATGTTTTACTAGAAAGAAAAAAAAAAGAGATTGAAAAGTTAGGTATTTTCTGTGGGTAGAAAATGGGCTTACTTTTGTAAATACTGAGATTGGGCTGGTGGAAGAAATTTCAAGGAAGTTTGCCATATTAAGGAAAGGTAAAAGTCTTTCAAATGCAGTCAAAAATGACTGCACAAATATGACTCCCCAGAAAGGCATTTATCCTAATTAATAAGATAAACTAATAGTTAGTCACCTACTTAAATGACAGCTGCAAATCAAAACAGGACTTGCCAGTTGTCTCATGGGGTCAGCTGTGACCACCCATGAAAACTTCACTCTTTCATCTCCTTTACCAGTGGAAGGACTGACAGACGGCCGCAGCTACTCCAGCCAACCATAGCATCCTCAGTGCTCGCTGCCAGCACTGGCTGCCATCCGCTGCCCAACGCCATCAGGCAGTAAGTAGGTCTATAAACCTATTAAAACAGCATAAACGTTATACCTTGTAATCTATTAAAATAAAAATAAACAGGAAAGGAGGTCTGAGAGCCAGTTTCTTCAGAGCAAAATATAATGCTAATTATGAGGTTTTCAAATATTCCAGCTTTTCTGGGGGGGAGGGAGGGCAAGACTTAGGGTTGAGCCATTAAAAAGCCAGTTGGTAGTATTAAATTCTTGCTTTAGGGTTTATAAGATGGCCAAAAATTCACTCCAGGCTGAAATTTACAGTCCCAGGCCTGGAATCGTTTAAAAAAAAAGAAAAGTTGTCATAAATATGGAAGAAAAAACAAACAAACACAAAACAGTGGTTTCAGATGATTTTTGGCACTCCTCCAATGCAAAAGTGACTTTTTATTTTAAGTCTGAGATTCATTACTATGAATTACTTTCGTAACTAAAATTGGGACCAGGTTATTTTAATAATGAATTACCAATAAGTTACTATCAGTGAATCTTTTTTAAAGCTTTTCAATATGAAGAGATATCATAGTTTTCAAAGGAATGTCAACGCTCTGACTTCCACTCAAAAGCCAGGAAGTTAGGGGTGGAAATTTCATCTGTGAGCCACACAGATGTATGAAAACATTAAAAAAATTAACAGCGTATGTTAGAGATGCAATGTCAGCCCCATTTTTATCCATAACTAGACTTCATTAGTTTTGTGGGTTTAAAATCGACATTTAAAAATAAAGGCAACATAATTTTTTGTGACTTAATTGAGCGCTCCTTAAATAAAGAGATATTTCAATGTTTGCAGACTGTAATGTCTTTCCAAAATAAGCTATGTGCTGGTGCTACTTAGCTATAGTTCCCTATCACCCGAAGGAGTCTGTATTGCTGATGGAAGCCATTTCTTTTACTAAATCCTGCCTGCAAATTCCAAGAGCATTTAAGCCTACTAAACAAAGTCTCCACGGAGACAATATTGTTAAAACAAAAACTGGAACAGATCTTGAAAGTGAACTTTCTGTGATCATTAGAGGATGCAGGTCTTAAGAAGAAGAGAAAACTTGTTATAGGAGAGGGAACAAAAAGCCAAATGTAAGCAGAGAGTAAATGCCAGTCACCCCTGAGGGAACAGAGGGGAGGTATAGAAAATTAACTGCTGCATTTCTACTTCCCACCAAAACCACAAATGGGCCATTTCAGGGGCCTAACACATACAGAGTCTGCAGATAAATACATGTCTACCTCATTACTTGAGAAGAGCCTTAAAGAGCACACTTCTTTGCTGAATATTTCTGCTTCTCCATGAATAATCTCATTTACGCAGAAGAAGGTGCTATACATACGTATGCAGCATTTGCAGCATGTAAGTGTGTCAGCTTGGAAGCTGCTCAGCTCTGTCTGTGAATTTGGCCCGTAGTCTTTTGGCACGGATTTTTACTGCAAAAGTTAACAAACACTCTCTGCAGCCAAACCACCTTGAACTGTTTCTTATCAAATTTCACAAGCTAACTGGGTTCATAGCTGGTCAATACATGGATGAGAGATCATTATATGAAATCATCAGCTTTTCAAAAAGGACAACAGTAGTTTAACAGCGTCGGCAAATGGCGGGACTTGGTTGTAAGGACGAGCACAAAGGTGGCTGGGATTCAGGCAGCTGCTGTCTTCACCCAAGGTAAGACCACCACCCCTAGCAGAGTCAAGACAAGCAGCACACCTAAAGGGAAGCCGCTGCGTGGAAAATGGGACCCAAAAGATTAGTGAGGTTCCTGCTGTCTACCTCGAACAAGAATGGCAAACAACCATATAGGACAGACACTCTCTGCTGAGGGACACACACATTTGTATTCATCAGTCTGTAAGGCACACTTTGTCTCTGGCATCTGAAGTGTCACCCCCTTGGAGTTACGCCATGTGCAGTCACAATAAGGCCAGACACACTGCTGAAGTTTGTCACCCTAACAAAGTATCGAACAACTAAAATGGGAGATAATAAAAGAGAAACTGCTATTCTGAATGTTTCATTAATAAATTGGGTCAAAGCAATCCCATTTTATTTTTAACAAAGTAAAGGAGGACGAGGACAACGATTGTATTTGGATTCTATGATTATAAGAAATGCTTGACATCAACCCAGATGATGTCCTTTCAGGCAACCTAAGGAAAAACAGCCTCTTTAATTTTCTGAATCTACTACAACATACCTGTTTACCTGTATTCAGAGACGAGTTAACAAGAGTTTGCTCGGAGTACAAATCAAACAGGATCGCACAGAAGGAATACTGCAATATTCTTCATTCTCACTGGATGCAGTGGAGGGTATGCCTGTAGGGCTTGAAAGTTGTGTAGGCACTGAGAGGCTGAAATGCAGGACCATTTACATGCTCTAAATTGTTTCCCTGAAACAAATCACGCCTAACTACCCTTGGTTTTATCACCTTGCTAGTCAACTGCCATATATACTTACACTTGAGGGAAAACAATTCACATCAGCCAATAACAAACATGTGAGCTGCCCGTCTAAAATTAGTTTGCTGGCCTTCCTGGGCTCCCTCTGCAGGCACTGCACTGACAGAAGCTCAGCCACAGCAGGACTCTGATCACCTCATCTATGTAGGTTATAACCATCATGGAGAACAAAATCCTACGCCAAGCAAACACTGCAAAAAATTCTGTAGTTATCAGAAAAATCTCAATGCTTATTTTACGTCCAGAAGAATTTTTAAGATGACAAAAATGGAAATTCTGGGGTGAGGGTGATGAAATGCAACTCCGTTGATAGCTATTAAAAAAAAACAAATCTTCAAGAAAGAATATTTAGTTTTGCTACCAGGCTATTACAAACCCTAACCTTGGAACAGGGCTCTAATGGGAACTTGGAACAGAGGGTGCAGAAAGTAGAAGCTGGTATTATTTATAACCTGGCAGGCAGAAATCCCAGAAACTCAGCCAAAACAAGCCGATTCTCCTAGCTACAGGTAAAACAACACTCTGAGTAACTTAAAAAGTTTGAAAAATATATAAAAAATAAAAATAAAAGTATTTCAGTAGACAGATACTGCCTTTTTTCTTTAGTATTTGATGGAGCATGTTTCAAAGAGTACATTGCTACCCAATGTTCCTGACAGATGTGCAAAGTTATACCACCTGACCTAAGCCTTCCCAGGAGGAGCTGTACAAACAGTAAACCAAAAGAAAGCAGAAATTCCTTTACATCTGTAGGATGTTAAGGAAATGAATCAGTTTGTTTCAAATAGGAGATAATGAAGAAAATCTTACTTCTAAAATTTTCTGTATTACCGTAGGACTTTATCATTTAGCTGTTCTCACCATGCTTCCCTTTTTTATATCCAGGGACACACTGAACATCCAATTTGTTTCAGAACTTCCAGGCAGAGTGTCGCAAGGACCGCTACAACTTTTCTACTTAAGCTATTTAATATTTTAGTATTAATGATTATATAAAACACATGGCATAGCAGTTTATCAAAGCAGGGATGCTCATGAGATTTCCTATCAAGATGAATATGTTGAGCCTATTAATTACAGAACAGAATAGATGTATTATATGCATTTAGATTTTTAGAAGGAAATACTGGTATTTAATCTGAAGTTTATCAGAACTGTCTGACAAGATCTCTACCCAATGTAAACTAAACTGACTTAGGCCAAGAAATCTGGTTCAGCAGAGCAAGCAATTTTCAGTTTCTCTACTCAGTACAAAAAACATTCCCAGGAATTTTATACTTGGGAAAACCACAAGAATGCTTGTTTTTGAAGAAAACACATATGACTTCACACATTACTTTTTTTGAACAGTTTCCTAATGAAAGTCACATCTACATGATGACAGCAGCCGAAGATTCTGCCTTGTCAACTCATTTATCTACGAACTCAATCCCCCTCAAAAAAAACAAAAGAGGGGAAGATCTCAACCACTTTTTTTTTGGTATCTTAAACTGACACTATATCATGCGCAGAACTCTCCTACTGATACATCAGGGGTCTTCTGCACATTTGGTATTTCTGCTAAGGTTAGTTTCTTCATGTAGTATTTTCAGCTGCGATTTTTAAAGCTCATGTCCTTCTCCGCTTTAGCAAAGTTTGGAAATAAATGCCCAAACACATTTTAGAGATTGAAAAACAAATGCAAATAAAAGAGCCCAAAGCTCTTTTGTTTTATTTTTAGGGGTTCTTTTTCCCAATGTCTTAGTATTTCTATTCTTTTCCAGATGCCATTTAGCAAAATTACTAGTTTATTTGGGATAAACCAAACAGTAGGTGCTTACCTGTAGGAGTACTACTGCGAAACGAAGAGGAGGGAGTGATTGGAGGGGTAACTGGAGGAGTAAGGCTTCCACTGCTGTGGCGAGGTGGAGTAGATACATTCCCACGGGACACTGTGCTTGACAAAGTCAAAGAGAGTTTCGGCTGAATCTTTTTCTTCAAAGACTCCTGCTCACGTCGAGCTGCATCAGTCATAAATCTAGAACAAGGACAATCATGAGGATGAGAGGCATGAAACACTCTGCACAATTAAGCTTTAAGTAAACTAAAGTAAGTATTTTTCACCCTCAGTGACCAAATGGAGCTTCAAACCCAGCCACGACAAGTTCCTCTGCAACACACAGATTTCAAGAATATAAACTTCTCCATCAACAGCTTTATTCCAGTGTTCAACATCTGGGCCGTTTGCTTCTGATTTCGACAGAACTTACATTAGACATTTGCATCATGTGCAAACACACAAGCTTTTCTTCAACTCCAACCAGAGATGAGCATTGTACAAAGTATTATAATAACTATACTCAATCCTTACAATAACTACACTGAATCCTTCTGTGAAAAAAGCAGCTGAGTAGCTATAACAGAGAAAAATGTTAGGGCAAATGTATTGAATCCAAAGGTTAAAGGGATAGTATGAATTAGATTGCATAGGTATATAATTTTCAACTTAGGATAATCACATGCTTTTTCTAAAGGTTTTTGACAAAGTTGCCTGACGTAAAAGATGTTCAATTATCAAACTGGAGCTCCCAACTCTTGAAAACCTAATGAGGTCCCTCTGTAGAGCTTTAGTATGTGCTGCTGAAGGCCTAATGGAACCAGAGGTTCATCTCTGTGGGATACCGAGAGGGAATTCTACCAGCATGACACAAGGCGTGCACGGCTAGTGGAGTAATTCCAGCAGTGCAACTGTTTGCATGGGATCTCTCACCTGGAATGAAAATAGCTTTTTTTCTCTTTTATTCTGATTCCTCCCAGAAAAGAACAACTGAAGTGAAAAAGATCACTTTTATTCCAAGTGCCTACACAGAGTTACACCAGAGGATCTGATACTGCATTATGCTGGCAGTCAAAGCATCACTGCTGGCACCCGTATTAACCCTCACTTGAAAGGACTGAGGTTCCCCCACAACAGGATCTCTGCAACTCAGACTTCATGCACATAGCATTCAAGCAATATTTTAATCCTTTGTCTTTCTCCTCCAGTGCACAATGAGCCATCTTGAAGGATTCCTAAGAAGACAGACTAAAGTAAAGCCCCTTGTCCATACAGTCCTCTGTCCTTCATGCTACAGCAAAAATTACACCTGTCAGTGAATAAAACAATAAGCACTATCACATGATACAGAACAAGAAGTTAAGTTACACCCAGATACTTGTCTGACCAGAGTAAACCAGGTTTTAGCCAAGACACAAGCTTTACATAATGAGCTCTTGCAACCTTGGCAAACCATGAAGGGCGCATTCAGAGAGGTGAGAACGCGATGCAGCTGGTACACTGACCTCGCCTTGGAGCCAGCTGTCACCCAGAAACTCACATTTGCAATCCAGTAAGGAAACAGAATGACAAAATTTACCAGTCGTTACTTGTACTGAATGAACTGAGGCTGACCTGACTTTCTTTCAACAGTCACACTCTCTTCCGAGGAGCCCAGGAAAGAGAATGAGGCAGACCCAGGGATAGAAGAGGCCACAGAGAACAAGTCTGTGGAGGAAATAATGAAAATGCTGAGTTGTTGTATTGGGTGTAGGTGACGAGGTCTGGGTAGCAGATGGGGCTGCAGGGCGAGAAGAGGTCAGGGTCGACCTCGTGCCAGCCACAGCTGGTTTCAGCCAGCTCTGCAATGGACCCACCAAATGACACAGCTGACCAATCTGCCTGTCATGTGCCTTGACGCTCCTTATCATGTGAGAAGACATGGAAGCAACCCCTGTCCTACATCCAGAATCCAACAGAGGACTGGGAGATCCACCTATAGCTCCCGAGGAAGAGTAGCAGACCCTGAGGAGGCAGCAGGAATACTCCCACACCAGTCGTCTGGTTCACAGTCCATATCCTCTGTATTCAGTCTACATCCTGATCCTATATGAAGGATCAGGCCACAGGCTGGCTGGACAACCTGACTCTGCAGACTGCAGTACCACAACAATTGCACTGAACAGGACCACACTGGTCACGTTGGGCCTCACAGCAATAGTGTATCTGCCACAGCATCTGCAATATGGTGCTGTAGGACAGTCCCGTTTCTCCTCTGGGCCTCAACCAACAGGTTGACTTAATGTGAATCCTTACATTTGTTTAGGCTCCACAGAAACCCAATGTTTTGTGACTGCTCGCAACACATGGGCTGTTTAGGTGGGAGCTGGGCAGATTCTACTGGCTGTGAGTCCAGACCTGACTGCGCTTATGGAGGGAACCCCGAAAAAAACCAGCTCTTGTGAACTGTAAGGGATGCAGAGAGAAGGGGAAGGGAGAAAGAAAAAAATGGGGGTTTAAGCATCTGTGTGAAATAGGAAAGAAAAATTTGGCCTAAATATAAAAATCCCAAACTCTTTTTCAAAAGATATTTGTGTACTTTCACATAGCCTCAAAACACTGTGGCGTAAAATTTTAAGTACCATTAGAGCAATAAATGTATCCTGTCCATCCATACCATGAAGGCATTAATAAGTGGATCTTTGCCATGATACATAATATCAACATACAATCCCCAGACATTAATAAAAAGGTATATGGCATGACAGCTTATCTTCCTTGAATAGAAACAATACATCATGTCAAAACCAGATATGGCATTTTTATGAAGTTAATATTTAAGAAGCAGATATCCATAGTAACAG
Source organism: Arenaria interpres (assembly GCA_013399435.1). Classification (NCBI taxonomy): domain Eukaryota; kingdom Metazoa; phylum Chordata; class Aves; order Charadriiformes; family Scolopacidae; genus Arenaria; species Arenaria interpres. The sequence continues at coordinate 159,784 of VXAK01007876.1, read as the reverse complement.
TTGAGCTTTAAATTCTCTTCTCTAAACAAGGGTGCAGATATTACTAACAGAACAGTTCCCAAATAGAAATCTAAATTTCACTAAAGGAAAAAACAAAGTAAAAGATCTTAATAAAATGGGCATTCAGCACACATTTGCTTACCTCTAACTAGGAAACATCTAATTCACTATTTTTGGAATTTGTACTATGATGTAAGCTTGCTTCTGGATGGTGAGCCTTATTCATTAAGAAAATGTTATGGCAACATTGTAAATCCTTGAAAACTTGGAAGATAACCTCAAGTGTGAGATACTAAAAGCAGCAGCATAAGCACTGCTATTTAACAAACCCAGCCACAAATAACAATGTTAAAATAATACTGAGGTATAACCAGTCTGGTTGAAGTCCATAAAAATCAGGAAAATCTGAAGTTATAGCTGAAACTTCCCCCTGTCCTGTTAACTTGCTCCCACTTGGGCTAAGCATGTTGGGTAGATTCCAACCTGTCATTTGTTGTCTACACTGTGAACCCGAGAGAAAAGGAAGCCAGAGTCTGTTGTGAAGTTCAGCTCCTGAGATCTCAAGTATGCAGTTACCCTTTTCAGATCCAAACAGCCCCATACACGTTTCCTGAAGCACTGGCAGTGCTATGGTTTTGAAAAGGAAACTTTTCTAAATGGATTAAAATAAAACATTTTTCAGTATTTTAATTGAAATGCAGTAATATACTTGTGCCTAACTATGGTGGTGTTCTTCAAAGCTTACAATATAAGCCTTTTAATGATGGGTATAGAATGACATTTCTAACTAAGGCTTTAATTTTCATGTTGGAAGTACATTATGGTTGCAACATCAAGTGCTCAGAAATGAAACATGCTGGAATTAAGGTTGAATACTGGTCTCTAAATTACATGGCTGCATACCATTTTCCCTGACTTATTTAAATGCACAAGATGTGCAAGAAACAGAAAATGAACTGTAACTAACAAAGGCTGCTGTAAAACCACTTAGGTTAAATCCCATCTCCTGGCTCAATCTCTCTCACCATCTTCAGATCCATATCTCCTTGCTGAGCAAATCTACCTCTGCTATTTTCAATTCTTAAGTCCATACCCTTGCCCCTCTAATTCCACCCCTGTGCATATTTTAGTCCTATTCCCTGTTGCATAGGATTGTGTTTACACCTCATAAGCTTCTCTCCCCAAAACCATGTAGGTGCAGTGGAATAAGGAGAATCATTCAGTTCCCAGCCATTCATTGACCCTGTTTTGACAAGCATGGGGTTTGTGCGCTTTCTCGCAGATGGTTTGTAACGTCAGGGAAGAGCCTGTTCCTTAGAAAGAAATCTCTTCTATCCCCATTTTTTTCTTTCCTCGCCCTTTCACCTTGCTAATAATTCAACTCCCTGCTCCAAAACACGTAGGTGCAATGATTTCTGAATCAAGTGCTTGCAGCAACTTTAATAAACACGAGCAAAATATAGTATTTCCCCCTCCTCTCATTCCCTGGAATGGTTCAAGTATTTTTATTGAAACTTTCCCAAGAAATTCAGCCTGAAGGAGACACCCAGCATGGAAAATTTCAGCCCAAACAGCTGAATGTTGGCAACATAATAGGCAACTGAAACTGTCTTATAATGGAAAGTGTTGCACAACCTTCCATATAGGTGGCAATATAATACAAACAGCGTTAGCTGTTGTTACCAACATAAAAAGTCACACAAAAAAAAAAAAGCAGAGGCAATGTTAAAATTTAAAAAGCCTTTTCAAATCAAGCCTTTGCACCGTTTGTAAGTCTTGTCACCCCCAAAAGCTTTGGAATCAAGAACAAACAGAAGCAGAACACACTCTCACAGAAATTTTCTTGAGCTCTGAGCGTGTATCAACTATTTCAGGATCATGCTCCGGTATGACTCACGTGATGATGTCAGAGTTACTTTATCATAAAACTCTTTCTACACACAATAGCTAGCTTTGGAGCTCTGGACTCAAACACCCAGACTGAGGGTAAGGGTAGTTATAAAAGTGAGTTGCAAGTAAACTGAAAATTTTTACTTGAGATCTCACTTGAAAGGGAAAAAACCAAACAAGTTCTACTTCAGAATGTACCTTCTTAATAATGGTCATAAGAGCATGAGGTGCCCTTTCCTCCTCTTCCTCACGGTTACAGTTTGCTGATGCGGGAAGTCACCCCTGCTTGGACCAGATCTCTTTCTAGGTCCACAGAGATTTACCCAGACAGTGAGAAAGGTGCATCACAGCTACCTCGTGGGATCCAAATATTAATTTGCTACATTTGTTTTTTTTCATGATCTAGTCTCTAAAACATACTCAAACAGAGGAGATGATGCAATCACAAGTCTGTCGTTCTCCAGTTACTGCATAAACACACTAGAGAGAAGAGTGGGATTATTCTGAGTTTGCAAAACAAGCAGATTACACTGAGAAGATGCTCAAGCCCAGGACTGCTCCACAACATTGTCCAGTTGCAGACCAGTTTAAAAAACAATGAGAGCACTACCTGACAATAACATACATACCCTGCCCTGTGTCTCACCACTGATAAGCTGCACTAAACCACAACAGGAAAAGGCAGCAGAACAGAATTATTCTGACCTTTTCTCATTATCACACAGAAAATGATGGAAAAACATTGATATTAACATTCAGCTCATATCCATGTTTGCCTAATTTGGCTAACCTGTACCGGGAAAAGCCCGTCACCTTTCCCAGAACATGAGAAGTCATTCTGCTGAGGTTCCACCACTCTGATTTTAGCAGATTGTTCTTTAGCGCAACACTTGGTCAACTTCAAGATGGATTGGGAAGAGGAGAAAAAAAAGTCCATGGTGCCTTATAGCAGATTTGTGCTACTTCCTGGTAGTACTATATTTAAATCATAAGTGGTCAAACTTACTTGACAGATGAGGCACTCATTAGCTTAAATACATACTGAAAGCACCACATTAATTCTTGTGCTACCCTTCATACCTATCAGACCAAGGTGCTGGTTATATCTCCTTTTTCCCTGAATCATTTCCCACTTTCATCTCAAGATGTTTATGCAATACTTTGTCAGTGCTGTACCTACAGAAATAAGGAGGTGGGCTCCCAGCCTTCCTCATCACATTAGTAGCATTTAGGGGAAAAAAAAAAAAAAAGGGTGGGAAGGAAAGCACCTCTGGTTGCAGAGTATTTCAAAACATCAGGAGACCTCTACTTTGAAGAAGGATTAGGAAGATCCACTTCTCAAGGCAGGACACCATTTCAGTAGAGGGGGACTCTGCAGACCCTGAAATGCACTAGCAAACCCCTTAGACAAGAACTGTCCTTTGCACCCTTTGCTGCCTTTACAAGCAAAGATAAAGCAACATGGTTTGGTTTAGCTAATGCTGGGATGAGGAGACAACTGTTAAGTTGAACTATTATTGGGTTAAGGAGAAATCTGGTGAAATCTAAACAGCAGGAGCTAAGCAGTAGGCTGCTCTGTCTCCTGAGAAGGATGAAAGTCTTTTCTCAGTTGAACCTCGCAAAACTGCGCCAAAGCAAAGACAGCCAATGTCCCCAGTGGGGACCTTCCCACTCCATTTGTGATAATGAGGAAAGAACTATATGAGAGAGTTTCATACCATTCATTAACTCAAATTAGTCAATGAACACCCTTGAGCACTTTCACATACCATTCTTTGTAGTTTGGGGGAAGCAGAAATATTCTGCAGCTCTGGACAAACCTCTCCTGCTTCACAGAAGCTATCATCCGTTTTTTTCTTTAGAGATCTTCCATTACAGTTTTAGCAAAACTCTAAAAAGAAATGTTACTGTGAAAAAGCCCCATTAGGATGCGTGGGTAATCACACATGCCTCCATACTATTTAGCTTATAGAATATTTGCATAGCGCTAAAGCAAATGATTTGTACAAAATTCCCTTTTGCATGTTTTTTCTGGTTTCACAAAATAAATAAAAAATGAGGAAAAACCAGCAGAAAATCATAATCCCCTCTTCAATTATTCCCCCATTCCTGTATCACATTTCACAAGCCCTAACCGGACCAAACGAATAATTAAAGGACATTTCTATGTTTCTGGAAAGAACAGTTTCAGCCCGATATATATGGTAGACTCACCACACATCTAAGTTGGACTTCACCATGTACATTCATCTGAGATCAGGTCTTACAAAGGAATTCAGTGTTCATTCTCAGTACCAGTCATACTCAGACTCATCTACTGAAAGCTTTCTCTATGTCCTAAATAAGGAATATTTATGACAAGCTGATGAGTATCCTAGAGACAGGACCAAATCAGATTTCTTTTTATTTTTAGTCTTAGGAATAATTTATTGCTGGTACAATTCTTTCGTGTCCATTTTATTCAACCTGTTTTCTCATGATGTAAAAATATTATCACCACAAAAACAGCTATACTATAACGGGCATTTTTTTAATATGTGCATATTCAACAGAGGTAGCAGAGATTATCAGGATGCACATGTACCTTAAAAAAAAGTTGAAAGCAGAATTTGCATTGCATTTCTGCCTCATCACTGAAAAGACTCGAACACAACATGCAGTCATATTCATATTGCTGTCAGCAGACTCAAGGCTGCAATCTTAGCAAATCTGTTCAATATGAGCGAGAGTACAGTGTACTTTAATTGCCTGCTCTTCACACATTCTTAAAAGATACAATAAGGCACAATAAAACATCCACCAAGTAGATATTTTGTGCTTCTAGCATGGAAAATTGATTCAGAAGATTAAGTAATTTCATATTTAAACATATGTAAGTGGAGCTAATGGACGGTGATATGCCAAATAATCTATTATCACTCAAATGGAATAAAAATAAAGCAGCAATTGCTTAACCATCCCAAATCATACACTTGCCTACAGTAAAACATGTGTGTTTATTCACAGTTGATCAATACAAGCAGCAGTAAAAGTACTGGAAAGGAATTTAGTATCTCTCTTGATTTCAGGAATATATAGACAAAAACATCAGTGTGAATTACATTTCATATTTAGGTTAAGATAAATTCCCAACACTGGATATAAGCCCTACCTTCCCATTTCATATTTAATATATTACATATTTACTATATATTTAATATATTTATCTTAATATTTTCTGTTTAGGAAGAAGTTCTTTTACTTCTGTGTTTTTGTTTTTCTCCTTTTTTCTGTTAGGGCCATGCTTACACTTACTGTACTGTATCTACTTATTTGTACTGTTATCTACTTTTCACAGAGCACCAAAGCAATCTAACTTAAAATAAATAAACAAAAAAATGAAATCAGTGTTCTATGTTCCCCCCATAAAATTAACTGCTTCCTTTTTGTTTTGTTTGTTTTTTAAACAACATAGTATTTTGGCCTTTTCTTTCTTGAATTTGTGTAGGTTGTGCAGCAAATGCAAAATCCAGGACTGCATTTTATTTTATATTTTTTTTAATTGACAGAAACACACAGTATCTAACACACTGGATAGATAACATTAGAGCAGTAACGTATGCAGGACAGATGCAGTCTTATTTTAGGTATTTAATTCATAATGAAAATTCATTACTTATGCCCTAGACTCATGATGGGGTCTCGAGGAGAAGCCCACATCATCTTTCTGCCGTTGCTAAACTAAACAAGTGACATTTCTATGTTTAAAAGGAGCAAAATTAGAGCTCGCTGAGATCAACTTGAGACAGCAAGGGTAATTTCCAAAACATCAGAAACATATTGCTAGTTCTCCTCCTTTCTTCTCACACTACTTCCCCAGTTTCTTCCACTCTATTTTGATGTAAATGAGTGAGTGTTAGAAACGAGCTATAACTTCTCTGCAACTTCAAAATCCTGTAATTTCCATGGAGCAAGAGGCAACAGTTTAGCAAAAGAGATAATTCAAGGAGTAATTAGCAGGAAGGCAACCACTGTTCAGCATGATATTGTCACCTCTGTCACAAGTAAGATTTTAAAAGTTGTGATAACCCTCTCAAGCACATCCGATCAAAGTGCTCGCTGTGCTGGGCTCTGCCTCAACATCAATTTATTTCTTATCAAACTAATCCCAGTTTTGCCACTGGCAAAAAAGAAACATTTGAATGGTGTAAAACACTTGCAGACTTTCTTGCAGTTGGGATAGATTTTCAAAACGCTGCAGCAAACCCCTGCCCTTGGCGTAACACAGCAGTCGTCATTTCAGAAATCCTCCTCCTTGCATTTACTAACAGGTTTATTAGGACATTCATCAGCTTTGGCTTTGCTTATGGCCATTAATGAACGAACGAGTCATTGCCTGCTGCTAACAACAGATACTTCATGGATTATTGCTTAATTAATTGTTGAATATAACTTCATGAATCCTTACGTTTCAGTTCATATCCTTGCTAATATACAAGGACAATGTAATGTCACAAAACCATAAAATGTTAGAGACCAAAATGAGAATCTTAGCAGACATTAGTGACATGAAATACAAAGGAGTATTTGCACATTTGAAGTATTTTTAGAAGCACTTAATTTTTAAAATGCACAAAGACAGTTTTTAAATTTGCATCACATATACGAAACTCCCAAATTAATTTTTTTAGTATGAAGTTACTATGATGACTAAAGACAGTCTCACATGAAAGAGTACTGATGCTGTCTTGTCAGTAATACTCTAACTTAACCTATCAGTTATTCAATTTAAATATTTTAAATATTGTTATTTTGCATTTTATGGCTTAGTAGAGTACTCTGTGCTTTCATATGATGTGCAAAATTCTTAAAGGCACAGTAAAAATTTAACTTTTGTGGGAGGAACATGCAGGGGAGTTAAATTGTATTTGCCTTTTTATTTGTAGAAATTGTAAACTTTAATAATTTTCCAATCTCCTTGGAGAAGATGGAATTATGGTGCTCATAGAATAAAAATAAGGGGTCTGTATCTCCTAAGTTTGACTCGAATCTCAAAATAGTTCTTCTGTGGGACTAAGTAGTGTACCAGCCCTGCTCTGGCTTTCTGCACAGGCTCCAGCATTGTCAAATTGCCTAGTTCCAGTAGGACATTTTACTTTCAGATGTGCTTAACCTAAAATATCGTATTTTTTTCCATTACTGGTCCACCCTCTTTCCTTCTTGAAGAGCTTATTATAACTATTTATGTAAAAACAATTTATTTCAGTCAGCCCTACATAGAAATAGATCTGTGTACGCATGACACGCACTTTTACTGTTGGACTTGGTTTGGTTTTATTGATGCCTCAAGGACTTTTAGCTTTAAGGAGCAGGGAGTTGAAATGTCAGATATTTTATTCCTGTAACGTTCCATTTCTGTCTGGGTATTTGTATGTCATTTCATACTGAGTTCCTCTGAGAATTCAAGTCAACACCCAAAGACAGATTCATCAAGCAAGAATTTAAAAATAGATATTATCACAATGCATTGCTTATTAGCTATAAGGATGCCTACTATCAATCTGCATAAATAAGCCAGTCTTTGGTATTTTACACAGTAGTAGTCGAACACATTAACCAACACATTTTTCAGCCTTTCAGAAATGTGTCACATACTGTCTGCAGCGGTTGCTCCAACAGCATCGATACAATAAGCAATACAGAACACCCATTCAAGAAAAATATGGTAAAAAGAAACTGCTAATAAGCTGCATGATAAATTAATTATTAAAACCTATAGATGCTGATTTTCTTTCAAATGCAAAGACACCAAAGTAACTTACAATGCATTCACTGTTTGATTTTGTTTTTAAAGAAACACTAAAGCTGTTTGGGAGAACACTGATATAGAGTATGATTGTCCCATTTAGAAAGAGTATTCAGCTCAACAGACGCTCTCCCAAGCTTAAAATGTAAGTGAAGATTTAGATGGAAAAGCATTTTTTAAAACTGATTTATAAATCTGTATTCAGAGGACTGGGTGGGGTAAAGCTTATAATGGAAAATTGCAGCAATCTTAACATTAGGAATGTGAAATGTCTGGTCTTAATAAACCAAATTTTCAGGCTTCACAAGTTGTTTGGAAGGACGATAGCAACTTACAAACAAATCAGCCTCACTAACATGGCAAATTGAACATTCCCAGTCCTTCAGACTGCAGCAATGAGTCACACATCCATAAAGAAAAGATACAAAAGATTCCTCCTAAAAGGCAAGAAAGTTCAGGTGAAGGTAGACAAGGGAAAGTGGAGAAGGAAGAAGATAACCATCATACGTGTTCTTGCTCTTTCATACAAAAGGAAGAACGAACTCTCTTTCCTGTAATTATGTGCTATTTTAAAAACATACCTTTCTACACTTTAAGCTGATTTGCCTGGAGGAACAAATGACTGACAAAGTTCACAGTTCATTACGTAATCACTGTATTAGTATTAGGGGGAAAAAAAAAAAGTACCTAAGAATCAAGAATAACTCCCGAGGTCCCATTACTCAGCTATGAGGTGTAAAAGCAGAACGCTGATTTGCATTTTGAAATTTTGTCCCCGTTAGTCTCAGGGTGTTCGACTGTACCAGACCCAGGCACGTACGTGAGAGCAGTAAATCCCCCCAGTTTCGGCCAGTCTAACAGAAACCATTCCCTCGCGCCCCTCGCCGGCAGCCACCCTCCCACCTCCAGCTCGCAGTGATCTGATGAAGCCAGCGAAACCCTGCCAGGATGCGGAAGAAAAGGACTGACATCTGAATAACTAACAATGCGCTGCCTCTCAGGCAGACAGCAGGGAAGTTCCTTCAGCGCTGTTTGATCTGCTTCGCCGGCGTTATTGCAGAAAGGCGGTTTTTCATTAGGTAAGGAAAAAAACCAAACCCACCAACCCAAAGTTGAGATGCAGCCTGCGAAGCGAGATCGCAAATGCACCCCAACACAATGATTGAAGAGAAAATAGATGGTGTAATACAGAAAGGCCTAAGACTTGCAAGTGGAAAAAAAGTATAAATGACTATTTTAATTAATTTCCTAATGTAAAACACAGCTGTAGTAATGTTGGCAAATATCACCTGCCTGTTTTAAGTTTGTTAAATGAAATCATGCTCTTTAATTGGGTCTTAATGTACAAAAGTATGTTTTATTTACTTTTTATTACAATATCAGTATTTTAACTTTCAGTTTGCTTGTGCAAAAGCTTTATAAATTACTTGAATCACTTAAATCTGAATACTATAATCTGCAGTTACAATGTACCAGTTTGAGTTTCAACAATTAAATGCCTTTTTTGTGGACTCCCGCTGCTATGTGAACTAGCTGTAGGCTATTAAAATAATGAGTCCGGACTGAGTCATCTGATCTCAGCCTTGGTGCAAAGCCTGAGGAAAAGGACTTAGCCCACAATTCCTAGTCTGTTTACCAGACTAAGACCAGACTGTTGGAAGCGTTATCCCCGCGCTCCCTTCCCCCGCCGCCGACTGCGCTTTGGGCCGGGGGAAACGCGGTGTCACAGAGCCCTCTGCAGGCGGGCGAAGCGGCGCCGCCTCACCGCCACCGGCCCTCCCCGCCACCGGCCCTCCCCGCCACCGCCCGCCTCACCGGCCGGCCTGCCTCACCGCCACCGGCCCGGCCCGGCCCGGCCGCCTCATGGCCCCGGCCGTCCACCTCACAACCTCCCTCCCGCCTCACAGTCACGGGCCTGCCTGACCACCGGCCCGCCTCAGCTCACAGGCCCACCACCGCCCCAAAACACGCCACCTACTCACTCCCCCCGTCGTTAAGAGTCGCCTTTTCCAGAAGGATCCAGAAAGTACCTGTCACGGGAAGGCGGGAAGCCCGCGTCAACACCATCTGCCATGAAGTTTGCGCTTTTCCGAAGCCAGGAGATGTGAGGGAAGGGGACTTGGTGGCCTAGGGGACCCTGACAGGCCCCTTGCGCCATGGCTCCTGACCACCATCAGCTCGCACGCCACAAAAACACCACGGTAGATTTGGACACCCCACAGATGTTTTAGATATATTTGGCCTCGTGCAACTCTAAATGTGAAACTGTGTCAGTAACAGTAATGAGGAACAAAACCTAAAGTCTGCACCTACTTCAGCATCAGGAACATCACCAGCAGCCCCAACACAAAGGGAACAGCAAAACGTCCGACCTCTCACATCCTCTACACGAATCCAAATGCACCGGCATTCAACTTTTTATTTTCAACACCACAAACTACGTCTTCCTATAATGTCAGTGTATAAAATACATACACACATATGGCACGTGCACGTGGTGCCGCCTGAAGCAGTATCTACCTCAGCTCAAACTCCAGCTGGTATCCAGGGACTGCTATATTCTATATTATTTTACAGCTGGTTTGTGTGCCAAAATGTATAAATTTATCTACTTCCTTGATCTTTCCACAGTTTTTGATGCTGTACGAACACGTAAAGGGAAGATAATTAAACGGAGAACTTTCTCTAACAAATCTCCACAGCTTTTTTGGTAGATTTACCATCATCATTTCCACTTACCACACTTCCGGAAAAGATCAGAGCTCTACCTTTTACACTTCTTTACACTCAAATCCCATTTATATATATTACCAATCCATACTTTCATTTCTGCCTTGTTCTCCAACAACTTTGCTACATCCAAGTGACGTGGATACTCTATGCATTATTAATACCATTCCATCACTGCTCTTGACTTGGGATCCTTTCAATCTCAGCCCTCTTCGTTTCATACCTCTGCTCCAGTTTAGGTCTTCTGCCCTGATGAAGAATCCATGTCCTGAATTTTCGTAGCCTTATATTGTTGCTTGTATATGTTCATATATATCTATATATGCATACATACACATATATACACACTCTATTATATGCATAAATATGAATTATATATATGAATATTAAACATCTGCATATTCTTTTTCCATTATAGTAGCCAAGTAAAATCACTGTTTTTGAGGGCCAAAATAATTACATGATGAAGTTTAAAACAATAGGTGCCAAGATAATATGGCTTTTGGAGAGCTCTTACTCAGGCAACACATATCTAACCGGATTCAGCACACACAACAGAATGACCAATTTGTATGATTCCTGATGGTTCTCTAAGGTACGTCCTGATGAAGGAAGCTGTTCTGAGAAGTGGACCACAGCATTTCTGTAAAGAAGGAAAATGTTTTAACACCTGTAGGTTTAGATTTATTTTTTTTTTAAACATGGTTTAAACTCTAGAGAAATCTGCAAATATATTTTGAGAACATCTGATTTATTCACAAACCAGAAAGCCAGAAAGTAAGAAAAGAGAAACTTAACCATTACTCAAATTTTGAAGTACCCTTATAAACTGTGATCAGGTCTGATGTGATTTTTTCATCTCTGAGGTTGTCAATAATGAGACATGATCCCATGCATGCAAAACATTCCCCTGTATCCCTTTCTGCTTCCAGAAAGGCTGGCAGAGGGAATGTGGCTGAGAAAATTCAGAAAGAGCCACTCTATTTCCATTCTTCAGTCAGCGTCTAAGACATTATGCCACAGCATCTTCCAATACATATTTAAATTCCTGTTTTATTTCAGCTACCTGCAAAAAGCTAGTCTAATAAAATACTTTAAATGCAAATTTCTGCTCATCCTACCAAAATCCTAAACCACACCAACATCCTTTGTGCAAACATTAGCCACGTTTAAAGCTGACCCGACCAACTACAGAAGCTTGAAACCTCTGGCCCTCTCAGCCAGCACAGTGGTTCCCACAAGCGTATGCTTAGTGGTTCCTTGATGGTCTACAAAATGGTATTAAACAGCAGTTTATTAGAAGCCAGAGGGTAAAATTTGGTGCATTATGGTCTGAGAAAACATTGTGTGTTGATTCTGGTCTGCTGAACTGCTACACTGGAGAACCACTGTCCTGGTCACAAGGCACAGGGCCAGGATTTGCTTCTGCTTCTGCCCCGAGCATCACACATGAACCTACACGAGGGTATTCACCCAAACCCCTGGCCTGGGCCAAGCGGCTCCTCGGCGAGGGGCGTCCTCTCACATCAACAACGTCACGTAGATATAGTGAACAAGAAATAGCTTTTTGTTGCTTGCTTGTCACAGGTATTACCAAACTTGGCTTCATCTAGTAACATAGTACTCTCTTTGAAGACGGGGACTTTTTGTTTGTTTGTTCGTTTTAAATCTTTGGGATATCGATTTTCAAATTTAAGTTCGTTCATTAGAGCTAAAAATCTATTAAACCTCCCCACCACCCTTCCCACTCTGTCCACCTTTCAAGTCTCCTGGCATATTCCTACCACATAAACTACCCACCAAATACTGGGAGACTGGAGAGATACATGTCCTTTTCTTTTTTCCCCAAAACCAATGTCAAGCACCAGAGAAGTCCTTTTACAGCCGACAGGCCTGGCAAACAGCCTATGGACTGCTCTCCAGACAAGTCCATAATAGCTGCCCCTAATGCTTTTCATTCATCGCTCAACATCTGTGGTAAAAAACGTAACACTTTAGTACAGTGTAGTGGCACAAAAGTGCAAATTTTAAACAAGAGCTTTTCATCTTCAAATTATTTAATCCAATGCTTCAAAAATGTTTTAGCTGTTTCTAAGGCCAGCTCCTTAAAATGGATTTTTTTTTTTCCATTTCTGTATTTACCAATTAAAAAAATTCTAAAGGCTCTTCTATTAATAAGATGAAGGTAGAAATTAGATAATGGTTCAGAATTGATTTTTTTAAAACCTATTTTTCTGTAGAAATGATGAAATGCAATGACAATATTTCACAATTTTTCTTGGAGCTGAAACTCTAAGAGACAGTTCTAATCAGTCTTCCACTAGTAGAGGGGGACAAAGAAACATTTCAAAGAAAAGGAAGAAGGATTTTTTTTTTTAACAACCACAAATACAAAAGTTGTGATGAACCGTCTTCCCTTAATCATTATCATTTTCCTTCAATGCTAGTGTCCTTTTGTCTGTCCAAACTAATTTTATAAAACAGTTTTTCATCCATGGAAGCTGATTTTTACTCGAACTGCCACTTCTTTATAATAAATTCTTGGCATCACTAAACAATATAGAAACAGTACTTTGCCACAAATTTTACTCAAGAACTTTTAAAGCTACTGGGATTTTCTGAATCACTCAGGCAGCTCTGCCCCTTGATGGAGACCCCTTTCTATATAAGAAAGAATCTGAATTTTCCTTTATAGTATTTTCCTATGTGAGTTGTATATGAATGCTCACATATAATCAGTTAGAATAATTAAACTCTTCTCTACCCCCATAATAAATCATGTCTATCGTGCTCCGTAATTGAGAGGAAAGAATAACAAAATCCTAAATGCAGGGCCCATACCCTTTTTTTAAAGGGAAGGCTCATAAGCGTCTAAATTTTTTTTTAAGGCAAAATATGAATTTAATAAAATATAAATTTTAATTACAACTACGAAAATAAGAGTAATAGGAATTATTAATTTAAATGCAAAAAAATGTTCTGGCATTGATTTTGGTATTCTCTGAAACCCTAGTCGTCCCTTGAAAACAAACGTTCAGTGAATTTTTCAATAGCTGTGGAGTAATTACTGCAAAGCCGTCAAACACTTAACCCTAAATGAGACTTTCAGATTAATTGTATCAGAATTAAGCTGGATATTGCTGAACTAACTCCTGAGCTGGAGTGTTCTTTACCCTAGCGGTGTCAAAAGACTAAATAGATGTAATATTTTTATTTGCTTTTGCTGCAAATTATTCTAGAGCACTGTAGTCTACCAAAATGAAAAGTGGAAAAAAACAAAAAAAAAACCAAAAAAACCCCCCAGGAACATGTATTTGCAGTTAAAATAGTGACACTTAGCACCAAAAGTTAACACCTCCCCGTCCCCAAAGTTAACTTGCCTCTTGGGTGATAAACTTCACAGTGATACAGGCTGATCTCTTTTCGGGGCGACCTAAAAGCAGCTATCTGGAGCTGCTCAGCACCACTTTTATCCTCATCTCCCACTGACACTGGAGTAATCGAAAACACTCGCATGAGGTGCTCAGCAACTTGCAAAATCAAATACAACCACCACCAAGCTTCAGCGCTGCTCCAGTCTTGCACACGGTGGAATGAAACCATCAGGGTCACCACAGCACTGGAGTGGGAGCCAAGGTAAGTAGAATAAGATGGGAGTGCCACCACAGAAGGACTCGATACTGGGGGTGTTCATATTCTCGTCAGCAGGAACTTAACAGCACATTGAACCTGATGGAACAAGACGCTGCAAAGGTGAATTAATACGTGGAGAGCTGGGTAGGACAGAGAAATTAGGAATAGTTAAGGTGGGTGTTTTCGCTTACAATGGTCCCATGGTAACAGAAAAGAAGGGTTGGTTAGAACTCAACTACTGCCATGGAAGCTCAGTGTTAAGAAATAAACAGGCAAAATGCCACACTCATTCCAAACATGTCCCTCATGCCCCTAAATCATCAAGAGTAGTAAGACATTGCCCAGTTCTGTAGTTAAGAACAACAGCGTGTCTATGTGTGCCCCTGAACTCACTCTAGATCATGATCATTCGACTCTCCCAGTAACTTCCCAACTGGAGGGGAGCATCACCCTCGCTTAGTCTGATCTGACGTTGCACAACTGGAGAAGTGTTTCAGCGCTCCATGTGCCCCGGCATTCCGGGCTGCCAAGAACAGGAGCTGTGCAAGAGCTGGCACAGTTTATGGGGTTGAAGTCCCAGCAACAACTCCAGACTGTTCCCCTGTCCTCCCAGGGGTATTGCTGCCAACTCTTATGGGCCAGAGCATAATTCAAAAACCACCGATGCTTCCCTCCTTCAGAATATGGGAAAGCACAGGTGATGAGGATTAAGAGAGAATAAAATTTGAGTATCTTCAGTATAGCGGAGGAAAACCACACTGCGGTGTCATGATTTAATGGCAGAAACATGAACACAAAAAGCATAAAATTTAAAGCAAGCTCTGACAGAAAATAACCAAAATCCCTGAGCACTAACCCTCCTGTCCCCCAACCCACAGGACTGATGCCTACAGTGCAGGAGGGAAGCTACTCAGAGTAATATTGGCAGCGATTAGCGACAAGAGCTAATAGAAGAAACAGAACAGTTCAATCAGCCATGACATCAGGCTATCAAAAACAATCTGGTCATTATCACATTAAAAATCCATTCAAGTAAACAAAACAAAAATAGAGATGAGAACAGAAGCTCAAGACTCCCTTTACCAATGGATTAATGAGTATCATTTGCTGATAACACCCTAAAAACCAATCTATGCAAGCTAAACATTATTATCCATATTCATCACTTTACTACTGAGCAAACTGCCTCTCTGCCAAAATCTGGTTCTAAACCAGATAGACATCTGATTTCCTTTCCAAGAGTTGATGCAGTGGTTGACTTGTCTTCTTAAGTCTTTGGCTACCACAGCATGTTAGAAACTGGAAAATAACTCTTAATAATTTTTACCCATTAAAAAAGGAGTCTTCCCCAGAGCACGCAAACACCACAACAGCCACAGAACAAAGCCTAAAATTTTATTTTAGATGAGCATCTTAAAAAGCTCTTAACTTTTCAAGAATAACTTAATGATTCATTCACTGTAGATCATAAACATACATAAAGGCCCACATATTTAAATAAACAGAGGGATAACATTATCTAATGGATGGGAGTTGGAAACATTCTAACTTCAAATTAAAAAAAACGCAACACCTAGTTAACAGTAAGGAAAATTTACCAAGTGAAACAAAATTTGTCATTTGGCTTCAAACCAATATAGGATGTTTTTATAAAATGTGTGCTCTACTTCAAATCACAAGTTACAGAGCGTGGGCTATACTCACTTAGGCTGTAAAAGAGGACAGCTCCTTTCCAGAAGTGGTGATGGAACTTCCTTGCCTGTGTTATGCCTAAAGTAAAGCCAGGTAACCATAAGGATCCATCCTATACTATCAAAAGCTTTGCAAACCTTGATACGGATAGTTGATCGGAGGCCTGTTCACAGCTTTTAATTGTGAATATCTCTGTAGAGGCATTTGAGAGAGCTACTCTTTCCTGAGATAAGCAGGAAACCACTGTTGGGCAGTTGGGAAGTACCTCCTTCCATTAGCTACCGAGACCAAGTTCATCTTTCCAAGTCCCCACCAATTCATCTCCATGCAATACACATAAAGCTCATAATCCACCTTTCCAGTCCAGTGTACTTCACTCATCTAATCTTGCTGGTTTACTCCACTTCACTGATACTGCCCTTGATGCTGGCAGAAGGGCTTAATTTGGCTTGGCTCAGCGATCTCCTTGAGAAGCATCTTTCTCCTCCATTTGATTATGAAGGAAGGCAGTTCAGCCTTCCCTGGGGAGCCTAATCCCTACTTTCTGTGGACACCTTCTCTATGTCAACTACCAGATACTGATCAAGAAGGTACCACCAACCAGATCAGCAATCTTTCATTTTACCCTCGACATTAGCAGGGTTCTTTCCCATGGTTTTTATTAAAACTTGAATCAATTTGCCAGGGGAATCACAGAAGAGGTAAGTTAGAAAAGAGAAACCTGAACTTCCCAAATAATTTTTCAGGTAAAGCATACATAAGACAAGCAGCAGCTGTCACCTCTCTTAAGAGTCACCACTCTTTAGAGTTGGCCTCTGAACTATAAATTGCTTGAATACAGCTAATCCCATAAGGCCACATGTAAAAACAACCTTTCTACTATCAAATACCTAGGAAAAAGTGCTTATATAACTGTAAAAGATGAGGCCACATGTTAGCACTTTGGGCAAACTTCAGAGAGCTTCCTCTCGCACGGAAGACATACAGTAAGAGTTTTCATTCCAAAATGCTAAATTACAGACCATAAAAGATGTATAACATCAAAATTACAGTTGTCTTCACATGGTGGTTCTCCTCTGTTGACATCCTAAGACCCTGTTGTCATCATAAGGACTTAATCTAACAGGTAAACAAAAGAGATGTTTTGATGTACAAAACCTTGCCTTTTAAGAAACATGAAGAATAGTTGGTTTTGTGGTGGTTTTGTTTAACTTTTTTTTTTAAATTGAAAACTTGGCGACAATCAAGACAGTCAGCACAAAGAACCGTAAAGATTTAGCTCTCTACATGGCTTATTTATTTCCACTCTGGAATAAAGTGCTTTCAATATTCTGGCTATTTCACCACTGTTGTTCTTGGTTTTGCAATTCTTAGTCAAGGAAACGAACATCACTAAGAAACTAGTAACTACATGTGGGAATAAACAGCTGAATCAGAACGTCCTTTCCCCATTCCTCTATCATCATCATCCAGGAACTGACGAAAGAGCCACAACTGGTTTCTCTGTTGGGATAATCATCACCTCTGTATTCATAAGATACTATCTCACTGTCTTTTGGAAAAATAAAAAAACATTAAATAATTAAAACCAGGACATGTAGGACTCTGATGAGAGAAGGGTGCAGGGGTAAAAAAGGACTAGTTTGAAATTTTGCTATAAAGGTTAAGCTGAATCTGGGAGACTCTGAGTTTCTCTTCACATACACCAGTGAATCAGGGGCACACAGCATGTGAGATACCAGTTCAGAGAAAGAGGCAACTGCTTCATGTCTGCTGAAGGAAAACCCTCTTGATATTTCAAATAAAACTAGTATCTATTTGATTTCCTTACAAGGCAAAACTGCAATACAAGAAAGCATCTAAATCTCTTTCCTAACCGTTGAACTCAACTGGGGAATGCCCTCCAACATGGCAGTGGAAGGCAACACCGCATTAAAACAAGCAACCCCAACCAACCTCTAGGGATGACTTGCCCACTATTTATTGTTTTTTTCAGTAATAACCCATTCAGTTGAGTTTTTGGTTGTGGCTGCCAGCCCCACATATGCACCTGGGTACTTCTGTATTGCCTCCATAAAACCAGATACATTTTCCTCTTTTATTTATACAGTTCTATGTTTCCTCTGGCTCCTCACTAGTGCACCTCTAATCTAGAAACCCACCACTGTTCCATCTAGAAGCCAAGACGACGAAGTCTACACCAAACAACTCACCACCTTCAATGGCAACAAACTTACTGCCCAAATAACAAGCTCTTCTGGGAAATTCCTTGGCCTTCAAGTCACAACTTGCATTGTACGAACAGTTTCTTCAGTGTTTAAAATCATGCATTTTATTGCAAGGTCATAACAGATTCTGAAAAGAGTAATTTGATTTCTCTTCCTAATGTTAATGGGATTATTTATATATTAACAGTTAAATAGCTTTTCTTCAGGTCTTTCCCAAATTTAAGGCTATCTGTTTTCACTTAAGGAACAGTCTTCTGCCAATATTTTTTGGTACATTTGCAACTGCTGAACAATGAAGTGAAAATATAATTGCTAACGTGGCTTAGGTCTAGAATAAACACACGATTAATAATATTTTATTTAGGTTTAGCTATATTTTTCTTAACCTTTATAGGAATCTTGAATCATGGCATATTAATGAATTTTATTAGATTTAACAAGTTGTAGGAGATGTCTTTTATCAACCTAACTCCAGCTTTATTGCTGACAATCCTTTGCAATTTACACTCTAATGAGAAATAAAACATAATTCTAACAGGGGCTGCTCTTAGTACATTTTAGCCTAATCCACTACAACAGATTTTATTTGGCTCTTAAGTATTGAGCTTCCCGTCTAGAACCCCTCTGCTATTTACACGCAAAAGACCACACTAGCAACGGATTTCTGCAAAGAATGCAAGGGGACCTCTCTACTTTTACCCTTTCAGGACTTGATTATTCTCATATGTTATAAATTGCATCTGGAACTAGGCAACAGTATATCCATTTTCAAGTCCAAAGTTCCTTCTCCACTTGTTCACGTGGTCCTATGCTTAACCCAGAGCATGGCAGGGCTCTCGCCACTGCCCAGGCAACTGGGCTGGCTAAGCCAAACTGATTTAAAAAAAACACCACACCAAAATACGTCTTTTTAAAGATTCCCAGGCTACGTCTATGGAAAATAAAGAGAAGCAGCTTTACAGGACAAGTTATGCATTCTTCATGTAAACTCCCTCAGGCAGTGCATATGGGGAAGCAGCACAGAAAAGGTAAGAGCGTAGCCTCAGGCTGTCTCTGTCCTCCCCATTTTCATCTCTCAAGAGCATCCTATAACCACGTAATGACACCTCAGCTCAGACAGTCCAAATAGCCTCTGCGCAGTTTGAGGGGTAAATCTGAAAAACAACAGATCAAACCAAGCTACTTTTATGAGCTGTGTTAGTTTTACTGTGTTGGGTTTTTTTTTTCATTCTTCAGCATCTGTATTATTGGCCAATTCCCTGAGATAACTGGCATTCTGCTCTGCAAATGAGCTGAGGTGAACACTTGGAAAAAGGCACTCAGGAAGAGCTGAAAACAGGGCATAGGTTTCTGCATCCAGTCTTAAGATTTTTCCACGCTGTCTTTCAGAAAGAAAATTGCAAAACTACATGCCCTTATAAGCTATTCTTGCACTGTAAATCTGTCTTTTCATAAGGTTAAATATGGAAATTTAGGATTTTACTAATGTCTCTTACCTGACAGACCTGCTATTTTTTCATAACGAAGCAGCCAAAACTAATGAAATTTTTAACAATGTCAAGTCCCAAACTCAGTCCCTGCAGATGGAGTGTGACTGTAACATGGGGCTGTTCCCTTGGAAAGCATCAGGTCACAAGAAATCTCTCCCAGGTAAGGATAACATCCAGTGTCCGATGGTTGTCCCACCACTAACTTGTGCGTTATCAGGAGTGGAAGACAGATATCTGCACCATGACCAGGCATCTTGTATGGGTGTGGAAATACAGAAATGAGTAACGATAACCAAAGTAAGTGCTCTTTCTGCTAGTATGTTGTTTGACTCCAATTCAGGTTTTGTATTTTGGGTAATGATCTTAAAAACCACAGATATTAAAAACCCTTCTCTATGATGTGTTTGGGATTCCAAATATGATGAAGCTAAGTCTGCTTGCCTGCATTTCAAAGCTAATGCTGAATTTTATACTTTTATCTTTTCTGAAAAGTCAGCCTCATTATGCTTTGGATGCAGATATTACCTATTTTTCCTGGACGTCACCTATTTCAAATTAGCTCATCTCAGTAAAAACTAAAAGAAGTCTCTGTCGAATGCCTGCTGGTAAGCCTATATGGATGTTCCCAGTACCTTTTATCCAGCTCCCACACACCCCTTGGCACTGTGGTTTACATGAGGCACTAGCTCCCAAGGCAAGGAATGACTTTTAATATAGGCTTATACCCCCGAGTGCAATGGTCCCAAATTTTAAATGGGACCCAGTAAAAAAAAAAAGAAAAAAGTAAAAAGAGAGAGAGGAAAAAAAGGCCCAGTTTTATGTTACCATTATTAAAGTGTCAGAAGTCAATGACACTATGATTACTGAAAAATTATTGAAAAATAATTATTGAAAAATAATTAATTTCAGTGACACAACATGTTAAATTAATGGTTCTGAGAAGTCCTTAAAAATGTTATTGCTGATTATCGCTCTTCACCACACCTCCCCAGACCCAGCCTCTGGCTCTCCTGCTGTCCCTCTGGAGGTGATGGTTTTGCAATCCCCCTGCCTGGCGTAACTCCCCGCTGCTGTCAGGCAAGGCGGACGGTTCCACCTTTCTTTCCACACCAACCTGCCTGTTCTCACCACCGTCTCTTCCCAGCAAGAAGTGTTTGTGTGCTTGTGGGAAAGCTGGAACATGGACCTGGTCCAAGTGAAAGCTAACCCAACCAAAACCACGTCAGATGCACAAAGAGAGCACACAAAGGGAACAGGCAGCCCAAGCAGGGAGAGGCAATCAGCCCTTTCTGCAGCAGCACTGACTTATGCCAAATGAAAGTGATGACAACTTCAAACTGACTTGCCTCATCACAGACTCTCTCCAAATATTCCTCAAATAAATTTTTTTGCATGACAAGTCTTTCCATTGCCTGTTCCCATATACTAATCCAGACATTGGGCTGGACGTACACCATGGGAGCTATTTCTGAGGTACACTGGAGAAAAGGAAAGGACTTCAACTGTGCAAAATCCTAACAGCTATTTGTCACCGTGACATTCCCCAATTGTGAGTCCACTACCCATCCAGCTTAAATTAAAACATTATGTAAAGAACAGAACTAATGAAGCTGGATTTCCTAAGGACATGCAAACCACTTCCTTCAACTTCCTACTGCAATAAACACCACCTCCTTCTGTGTCATTTGCAATTCCCTCCTCGTGTCTTCATTTTCCTTTGACCCATTTCCCTCCACATCTAGGCCCAGATCTCCTTTCACAGTGTTTATAGCTGCTTCAACCACAACTGGAACCTCAGACAAATATCTAAATATTCACCGTCTCCTCCTGACTTTCAATAGCTACAATCTTCTCTGAAAATGAGGCCCACGCAAAGGCACCTACAGTTGGGTCCTTCAAACTGCTAGTCACTTGGAAATCTTCACGTAAACTCCTGACTCTTGGTATTGAGCCCAGAACTCCCACCCATCTCAGCCAGTACCCCCGGGGAAACCTTCTGAGGATGGGCTGGGGTTTGCACTCAAGCCAAGACCTTGGCTCTCATCCTGGCCGCATGTAGCAAACAGTGCAGATAGAGCGGGAGGCACCTTCCAACCCACAGCAGGGAGGACAAAGTTTAAATCTGTGCAGCTTTTGCATGCAGAACGCGAGTGTGACCCACCTATAAGGCATGGGCAAGGCGGTCTAACCACACCAGGCTTGAATCCCCTACCATGTGCTGCCTCTGTGATGGAGTAAAATCAAAGGGTCTACGCAGGAGAGAAAAAGTCCAACTGGAATCTTTCTTTGAAGAAGCCAAGCAGGTATGTAGGATTAAGGATGAGTGAGTACCCACTGCCCTCTAGCAGGGCACATGTGGCGCTCCTCAGAAACCTGCAGTTTAGAGGTTGTGGATTTGGAGACACCAGGGCACACGGAGAAGGCTGTGGCGCAGTCACGCCATAACACACACCACATCTACACATCGTCATGGAGGATGCTGGCCTTTTCTCTGCCTTATTAAGCTTCTCAGGTGCTTCTGAAGTTATATTAATTAACCAAACCCAGTAACTAACTTTAATGATATATTCTTATTGACATGTAGGTGTAGAATTCTTATACTATTCTGCTAGATAACAGAGTGATAAAAACATCTCAATTTTTGTACCAATTTGTCATTAAAAAAGCTGCTTCCAGGGTAAAAAAAAATACTAAAAATCAGTTACATTTTAATACACACTATCTTAACATGCAATTTCAAGGGCAAATTTTTAATGGAGCATTTAAGATGCTTTCTTAAGAAGTCTGGGACTTTGACATTAAATTTATGACCAGTCATTGCATGACAATTGTAATTAATATGCTGGGTAATTTTCTGACTTGATCTTCCAAGAGACATTATTATTTGTAGTCTGTCAGTGTAACACGTAAATTATGAGCCATGTTCACTTGTAATAGACTGAAATGAAACTTCAAAATTGACATTTATGAAGAAAAATGAAAAAGTCCTTTCCACCACGAGAATGGGCATAACAGTCTGCAATAGATTCAGAACAGAAGAAAGTTTAAGTTATGTATTTTGAAATACCTGCCTGCCAAAAACAATTACATTCTTAAAAATAGATCACTCTTTAGTCACAAGATCTCATAAACTGGGCAATGTCATGCACGATCAAAGAGTTTTACATACACTATAATTTTTTCTTGCATACTGAACACTAGTATGCAGTCATTTTTCAAGACAGTCATGCATATTAGTGCAAAAAGAAAGATCTCTTAAAGGAACGAAAAAAATTACTTCCCTGAAACAGAGCACGAACTATTCATAAGAAAATCCCCATACATATAAAAGGTTTTAAGGTTTCATCTTTTTCTAAAAAAAAATAATATTCTACCTAATGTTGTCTTTTCATTAGCAAGCTATGCTGAAGCTGAATTTTTAAATCTTGTATAAAATGAAATTTCAAACCAAAATAAATCAAGACAAAACCAGAAGCTATTTAAACCAGACACACACCAACCATGTACCTTGATGATCTAGATAAGAAAAGCATTGTATGGAAGAACATGCCCAAACATTCACGAGATACTAATTTGCAAATTTGAAGCAGCCAAACATTCTTTCAAAGCTGTTGACCATTATTTCTACAGAAAAAGCTGTGTGCACATGCTACGTAAACACAGTTAGAAAGCCTAAACCTTCATGGGCTTTTACTCAATAATGCAAGTAAATGAAGAATAGGCAATGTGTACTTTGCCAGGTAAAAAGGAAAGAACTTATATTTAAAAAAAAAAGGAAAGAAAAAAAAGGAAAGAAAAAAAAAGGAAAGAAAAAAAAAGGAAAGAAAAAAAGGAAAGAAAAAAAGGAAAGAAAAAAAGGAAAGAAAAAAAAGGAAAGAAAAAAAAGGAAAGAAAAAAAAAAGGAAAGAAAAAAAAAAGGAAAGAAAAAAAGGAAAGAAGGCCACAAAACAAAAAAGCAAATGAAATGCCTGAAGTAGGTCCCACAAATCTGCATTACTGGAAATGTGCAGGTATGCTAAGCATCCCCATATTCCACTAACTTCAAGTGGGAATCTAGAGGAGGCAAATCCAGCTCCGAGGTTACCTGTGCAGCGCACCCACGTTAGTGCAGGAAATGCTCTGGACTCCAGGCGTCTCAAGCCCTAACACACACGCTGGAAGGGCAGATGAGAGAAACAGAAGCAACTAAGCTAAGCGTGTATTATCCGGTCATAGGGAAAGACATCCTTTAAAGCAAAGGGGGAATCCTGGTTTTCTACCCTAATGGGCTCAGCAGCTGAGCTGTGGATCAGCAGGACTTGTGGTCTTGAGCTGAAGTGTAGATTTACTTGGTCACTATGTGAACCCTTAGGTGTATTGTAATAATGTGATGTTTTAAATTTCTGAGGAAAAAATCCTTAACACGGATCTGAGAAAACCTACGGTTTTAGACAGACCTAGGCAATTCAGAACACCTTCAATTTGAATAGGTACTCAAAATCTGATAGCTTAAAAAAGCTTAAACCACAAACCTAAACGGAGAAGATCAAAGTGAACGCTAAACCAAATTTTATCCCTTTCCATACTTCAGCCTAAAATAAGCGAAAAGACCAAAGGTCAGCTTTAAGTTTTGTGCCAATTTTTCGGTTTGCTCCCATACGAAAACCTAGCTTTAATACTTCCAAGTTTTAAACTAATCAGATCATTTTGGCAATTTTAGTTTGGAAAATATGAGGCACATACAGACTTGCAGGGAATAACCCTGTAGGGCTTTTTTGGTTTTGTTTTGGTAACGCAACCAACGTTGCCTCTGGCATTTATGTCGGAGTTTGGAGTAAGGGACTCTGGTTTAAGACCGTCACTGCAATCCCTCCCCCTCTATACATGACTCTGTTCCTCGGTCCTCATGTGCAACCCACAGAGCACAGGTACAAAGCAAAAATATCCACCTCGAAGGGAATTCTGGGCTAACCACAGACTGAACCGTCAGCACCTCTCCTCTTAATTCCTGTATTGTTCTTCACTAGCCCACAGTCTTAGGGTTACAATAGTTGCCCAGGTTGTAGAGACTAAAAGAGGAGCAATAAAACCCCTAAAGTAACAGACGCCAAAAGAATTACTGTAAATACAGGGGCAGTAAAAGCCTAACCAAATGATCTCAGATTAACAAATACATCTGCAGCTTACTACTACTGATAGCATTAGTAGTACTGTAACTATATAATTATTTTTCCTCGGTTTTAAAAGGTTTAGTCTTTGAATTAGTACAGTCAATGCATTCAGCCTACAAAAACATGTCTGTCCAGATTGAGGATATTTTTTTGCACACTTGTGGACAAGATGTTGGCTTCATTTTACAACCAACATCTTGTCCACATCAGGGGAGCGTTCTCACACAGACATGCATACCATGTGGGCTACCTGCTGAGTTTTGGCAAGCTTGGCAGGCTGCAGAACATAAAGGGTAGGCAGTTGTAGTGGAAAAAACCTTCATGGGAATATTTTATGTTGTGAAAAAAGAAAAAGGGGGAAAAAAAAAAGCAAACTGTTTCCCAATGAACCACACTGTGAGCTGGCATAAGGAAGATAAGGGCAGGAAATTGGATGTAAAACTTGTGCATAGGTCCTTTAACAGAGGAGGCACTCTGCAAGTTGCCAATGTGACATACACATTTCTTTTCTAAAATTCAGCCACTTTTTTTCTTTTTAATTAGCCATATGGAAAGTTGAAAGACTTGTGAACTTACAGCATCAATCCCACATGTTGAGCTTAATTTCTGAGAGGTTTTACTCAATCTTGTGTCTTTAATTTATTTTTATACTCACATTTATACACCGTTAGACAAAATAACACACGTAGAACAAGATATGCCTTATGCTACGAGCATAGTTCAGTACTACTTACTTCTTACATAGAGGTGCTAAAGTGTTTCAAATTAGGAAATGAAATGCACCCTACAAGTGGTTACATTTTAGTATTCCACCTTGGTAAATTTTACAAATATTGGTGTAGCCAACTATTTTTAGTTTCCTGGTATGATCTAGAAAGCAAAGCAGAATAAAAATTGTTGAAGCTGTAAAAACAGCAACAGCCGAAAGCAAAAAATGCAACAGCACCACCTAAGGTCCATCTGAAACAGTGCAAAAAGTCATCCAAGGTGTTACAGATTCCTTATTCGTATTTATACAGCTGTAACATGCATTATAAAATTGCAGCACGGTATTTCTTCATGGCTTGAGAGTTGGCTAACCAAATCCTGATACATATTTATTCACGTTTAGATTTCCATACAGCTCACAGTACTTTATGAATCAAAAGGGTGTGGATTCAACTGGTAAATACATTTATAGTCCTGATTTTTCCACTCTGAAATTAAGTGATATTGTATTTCAAATACATCACAGGCAAGAGAATTTTTTAAAGCATTTTTAACTGTTGTGACAAATCATCTAGCCTAGTCAGTACTGATGAAGTTTCAGAGCATACAAGTGGCCCCTGATGCAGAATTTCTATTTTCTAAAGTAATGAAGTATCAAGCTCACTACAACTCTTAAAGTGAAGAACTTTCTTCTATTTTCCAGCCTCAGTAGATCCATGAACATATTTATAACCATTTGTTCTGCTAGCTATATGATTCTTTACTTCTCTCTAAGCTGTTCTATCCTAGCCTTGGTTAACCCCTAAAGGAGATCTAACCTTCTCCTCTGCATGACTTTATTCCCCTCACTGTACCCCGCTGCCCTACACCCCACCCCAAATAAGTCACAATGCTCACTGCAACACCACTGGTCTCACCTTACTTCCACTGGAAATAACTCTTCCAACACATCACATTTGGTCTTTTATGACTTGCACATTTACATCAACTGCTATTCTGTGGGACAACTGAATAGTCTTCAGTAAGATGATTAAAGTCTGTTCCTAGTGAGGAACATAAGCATGCTCAAGTTGCTTTTTATTTTATTCTCCTATTATTTTATAAGGAATTAATTTGTCATAACATATGGTACCATGTAAGTTTAAGACTTCTTTAATTAATCAGTGCGAGACCACTACAGAAGACAGACAAATGTTATTTCTCCGTCCAAGCTTTTTCTTTCCTTGTCTGTAAATTAACACGCTACCAAAACCAAGCAACCTGTCTGACAAACATGCATGTAAATGATGTAACCAGTTTCAGAGAGTTCTGCTAATGTATGAGTTGTATTATAAATAGATTATCATTATGAAAAGGAAGGTTGATACTATATCTTCTGCCAGTATTGCTACAGGAGAGGTTATGCTTGTTGCTCAGCTTGTCGGCTGCAAAACCTCAGGTTGTCACAACCAGCTCTTGCAGAGAAGATGTCTGTTATGCAGAAAGCGAAGTCACTGGGGGCATTTGTCAACACCCTGCCAGGGTAGGTGTACCTAACCCACCACCACGTGAGTTACGGGCCACTCGGAGCAGACAACAGCTCTAGGAGCTGTGTGGCTGGGGAGAGAGGGGTCTTTAAAGAAACGTCCAAGAGACAGACATTTAGACCAACCAAGCCTGACCCAGTACACTCCCTCTCTTCATTGCCCAGGCACTCGGCGCCCCCTCTGCCTGCCACCCTTTATCCTGACCTGGCAGATGTGCACCAGGGAAACAGCAGCCCAGAGGTTCTGAGGGTGAAGAGCTGCCAGGCTTCCAGGGAGTGGCCTCCCTTCTTTTTCCTATTTTATTCCAGGCACAACTCCAGCCACTGTCCCTTGTACTTAAACTATGAAAGGAACTATTTGAAACCAAATTCCTAAATAATGCCCTCTGAGCAGATGTGACTCCCAACCTGCCTGCAGACAGAGCTCTTTCACTGTGAGGAATTTAAACTCACACCTTCCCAGAATTTCTGTACTAAATTAACGCAGAATTAACAATACATCAATAACGTTAATTTGAAAACCCTACCCCAGACTTGGGCAGGGTAAACTGCCGGGTCCACAAAAGCTGTATCTTATGTTAGTGGTCCTCAGCATTCATTGCCCGACGGCAATAGGAACAAACTCTTTATGTGCTGTGGTCATCACAGTGCTCTGCTCTCGCTGTTGGCCTCTATTTTAGTTTTAATATCCCGTGACCCAAGCACTCCAATTTCATACACAGTGTGTTGTTACCGCAAGCGAAAGGCTGAATGCTATAGTGAGACACACTTCTGCTCCTCGTTACTCAAGTGGGGTAGCAGGTCACTTCATTATCTAGAAAATAATCAATAATAACCAATAAGAATAATTACTACCACTACTACTGGGTTAAGTTGTTCACTGGTTACAATCAGGTATTTCAAAAGATTAAAGCTTTCTATAGGTACAGCAGAAGAGTCAGTGGCACAGAAGTTTTATTTCAAGTGCCTGCCATGAGAGAGACCTGCATGACAAAAGAGAGATTAGAGTTCTTTATTCCCTACAAACAAGATACTACTATTGATGCAGCTACCAAAATTAATCATTTTCACGGCTTCAAGGGGAAACATTTTCTAACTATGCCTTAGAGTCAATATTGAGGAATTTTGCAATTCCTGATCCAAAAGCGGTGTTCTTACACAGTAACACAAACACCTCCCTGGCCCTCTCTCCCAGGACAAAGGCAGAGCATCTCCTGAAAAACCACAGTCACGCATACCCCTTCAGAAGACAATCTATGCTCAAAGGTTATTAAAGACTTCTAATAATCTTAATTGAAAATTATCTACTTACTTTCTGGAATTGAAATAATACTTCAACATATTTTGCATTTCTTACAGTTACCATTAAAATGTATATATTCCTAAAATTTTGTAACACATTACTTTTTCAAGTATCATTCATCCATGCTTCACTCTCTCATTTTTACCTGACAGAATTTCACAGTAATTAGTGCTCTCTTTAGGCAGATGATTACTAGAGTCCTATCATTATAAGAAACACAAACTCTGTTTCCAGAACCAAAATTATGAGTTAACCACAAATTCTACCAACGGAAAAGCGGAAACATCAGCTGCTGTACAGGGAATATTCAATGCCACAAAACAAATCAAAAAGGACTCTAAAATGCAAGGCTGCTAATCTCAAAACACATTTTTTCAGCTGAGCAGAGTTGACATTATAAAGTTACAGACATTTCAGTAATAACAAACTACTTATTTAAAGAGTTCTTACAGAGACAAAATAGTAAGTTAATATCTTAGAAGAAAAGGAAAATAATGTAATGAATAGAATACATCATCCAAACATGGCTGCTAAAGCGGTTTCAATTGCTAGAGAGACATGAGATGCCTAACTGGGAAACCGTATTTTAGAGGTAGCTACTGCATTTCAGCATCTCTTGAAATTTCTTTTTGAATACAACATACATCTATTAATTACTCATCTTTGCACCAGCATTTTTCAAGAAAACATGCTACGTTCATAAATGCTAGGTTCTCATTTGATTCTGTATCCTTAAGAAGCTGCAGGTGAGTATGGAAGTGCTGAATCCTTTACATACTGGTTTGTAAATGGCTTTCAAAAACATTTTTCAAAGTTGCACATTTTAATAAATGGGTTTCTTTAATTAAATGAAAGTGCCATAAACTGTCCATGTGTGAATCAAAAACAAAAGCTGTGTTAAATTAGAAGTGCAGAATCTTACTAATGCTAACAAATTAGGTCTGCCTTCAGGATAGAGTATTTCTCTCTTTAATGTGTCAAATTATTATGGTGGCAATAGGAGTGAAACAGTCATGCTAAATCAGCTTTTCAAAATTAATACTTCTTTGCAATCAATTAGGAATGAAATTTAAAATTTAAACAGATACTGAATACAGACACCCCTGCACAACATAATCTTCTTTCACAAATAAGCTCCTTTTAGAGACATGATCTTTTTTGCCAATATTACATGAAATTAGCATGGTAAATATTGAAATAAAATGTTTTTTAAGTACTACTTGGCCTAATTTTTTTTGCAAGGCCACACTTAATCTTTATTCTTCCATAATCAGTATTTATTGTGTGACCCTGACAGCTTGCTACCGCTGTGATAAATTATCTGACTCAAGTCAGATTAAAAATGCAACCCTGAATCCTAATTATCTCGGCAGATCCGCTTAGTAATAGCGTTTCTTGTCAATTCTGGAATCACAGCATGGGTGTCAATTGCAACAAACGCCCAGGCCCCTCTCCGAAGCAGGCTCCCCAGAACGCTTTCTTATCTGCCATATGTAAATCTCAGATGCTCTGTACCCTTGGTGACCTTTTATTAGCAAGCTGACAAAATGATAAAGCTAGTCATGGCAAAACTCCCACTACCAGACAATTATCCACTACAGTTCCAGTCCGTGGGAGATCAACAAGACATTGTTAATTGTGATGCATATTATTGACTTCCCCTGCTAATGGACCCTACAGGTCACGCAAACCGGCAGGGCTAGGCGTTTATTTCACATCAGAAAGGGACAGAAATGTAATTTTGATCCACAGGAGGAAAGCATCCATCCTTTCTTTTTCCTCATCAGTATAATGCCCATCATTTGTTTTTAAAAAGACTGGTGAAATAGTTTACTTTTAAAAAAATATATATCTAAATATAGGCATTGGCAAAGAATCTGCTTCAAGAACTTAGAAAGCTGAGATGCTCTCCACAGAAGAGCATCAATCAGATCAAAACATCACAGAACTCCTCCCATTGTCCCACAATAACTGTAAACCTTAATCAGAACTGAAAGCTTTCAGGTGAGAACTGGATTCAGACTCCAGGACATCCATCCTTGGATCCTTGGCAACTTACTGAGGCAAACAAAAAGAATGCACACAAGTATCAGAAACAGGAAAACTGAATAACCCTTTCACCCACGAAGTTTATGTAACAGGATGAGGATTCTGAAAAACGCTTCTGCCTGAGCACACAGGCACTTTGTAGATAAACATGGCTCAGTCTCCAGACCCATCCTGCAAACTCACAACATCTTGCAGTGCCTCCATTAAAACGTTATACACATAGAAGGCTAACAAGCAAAAGACAGAAACAAGTTGAACCTTCCTGCTCCGAGTGTTCCAGGGACCCCTACACCAGAACAACATCCAAGAAGTTTACAACACACCCCCAGATGTTGCACTAGAAATTGAAAATTGGAAAAGTCTGATTTTGGCACAGTGACTCCATTCCAGCTACCTTCTGGCTGGCTGCAGTTGATAAAAGCTTCAGGCTCTGCAGGACATCAGTATCAGTCAAAGCCCTGTGATTTAAGAAGCTGATGCATATTTGCTTTGTAATACAGTTTATTTCTGAAAGCACAACTTGGCCACTAAAATTACTTAAAATTTTCGCAATTGCATGTAACGAGATACTTGGAGCACGCTGAGCTACAGCTCCTACAGTCCTGCTACCCAGGATATGCGTGTTTAAAGAGTACGAGAAAGAACTAAACTATGATGATGATGTGTTGTGTTTCGGGAAGATGTTCTTATGTGACTCTGACAACTGGCACTCTCATGTCATCAGTGCCTGCAAAAGAGGTGTATGCACCACAGAGAAGAGAAAAATAAGAACAGGAAAAAAAATGTTTTCGTTCAATCCATTCTCAATATGCATTTGCTACTCTAAAGTGGATAAAATTCACATCTTCTTGAAGAAAGATTGATGAATTCTTTGGACTGATTTCAAAGTGAGCGAGAAGGAGGTATTTTCTTACTATAAACAGAAGCAAGCAAGAGAAAAAGAAATCTTACAAAAAGAAAGCGGATAGGAAACTATAAAGCACATGAGGAAAAAGAAAGATAGCCGAAAGGCAGACACCGAAGACTTCAACTGAGATGTGGGCTTAAGAAAAAACCCTGGCATACAAAAAAAAGTCTTTTGCTGCGTTTTTGTCCACAGCCATATTTGTGATGGTCACTGCGTCCAACGTAGTTCTCGTCAGTGCAACTGTGTTCTCTGTCTGGGTTGTTCTTTCATTGTTCAATTTTGAGCCTATAGAACACTTACAGTACCAGCAACTGGAGGATTAAAGACCATAACGGACTGACAACCAACATTCATACTCATGAAGCAAAATCTAAAAGACCGCCCAGCCTTGCACACTATTTTATAGGTTAAGTTCTTTGCTCAGTTAAATGATTCCAAATGCTGAGAAACAAGTCTATGTCACTGTATATGAAAAACTTGTGAAGATTGTGTCAGTTTATAAATCAAGAAGATGGAACAGATTCAAATGTCTATATCAAGTTGCATAACATTCTTCCAATAACATATCTCCCAAAACAGTCCCACAGCAGAGAGGAATATTTGGTTCAGACGCGATAGTTCTCTAAGTGAAGCAAGGAGATTGCAATCCCAGCTGCAAATGGGATGAAATAACTCCCAAAACTTTGAAAAAAAATAAAAATAAAATGCTTTGAAAGAAGGTATTTCAGCACAGCATTATTTCTTCTTTCATAAGCGGGTTCAGTGTAACGACCTGATCTTTGTGCCAATAGTATGTCAAATTAGTACAGCAAATATTGAAATCAAGTGTTTCACAAATTCTACATGGCCTGATTTTCTTTCAGGCTGCACTTAACCTTTAGTGATCATCCTTTAAATTACTCTTTGTTTCTCTATAAAGAAAATTTTCATGATTGCTCTTTAATGGTTGTCTAATTGCCTCCTTTGCTGAACTACTAGCTGTTTGCTGTAGCTTTAGAGGTGTGCAAGCACAACCATCGCACTTCAAACAAATGAAGCTGAATGCAGACTGGAAGATTCACACTATTTGAACTAGTTACTGTGGTAATAGTATAGAAATTCCATATACTCCAGTATAGCTGACCCAAGAATATAAGAAAGTATAAAACCATTCAGTATGAAAGAAGTATCAAAGTCATGTAGCTAGGCATCTTTCACACTCTTGTTGAAAGTATATCAATCTGAAGTTTAGCATCAAAGATCAGACT
The DNA here is from genome assembly GCA_013399435.1 of Arenaria interpres. Classification (NCBI taxonomy): domain Eukaryota; kingdom Metazoa; phylum Chordata; class Aves; order Charadriiformes; family Scolopacidae; genus Arenaria; species Arenaria interpres. The sequence continues at coordinate 127,447 of VXAK01007876.1, read as the reverse complement.
AAACATACTAAGCTGTTCCCTTTCCTCTTGTGCTTACACACATTCAAAAGGAATAATGAAAACACTCAATTCACATCCACACACAGAGAAGAGCAGAATTTGTGCAGCAAACTGTAGCTGCGTCAATTAAAATACTTCTACTGTCTTGCTACACTCAAATCAGGTTTTAATTTGTACTCCTTAAATATGAGATTACTGTAACCATGTTTGGCATCCAGAAGTGCAGATCTGTCCAGAAAATACCATGCTGTTCCCCTCGCTGCTTGATTTATTTTTCATATACAATATACTGCATACATCCAAAATGGTTTGTATTCCACATAATGCATCTCAGGCAACAAAATCTACAGTGTCGGCTCTGCAGGACGGGTTCTTCATTTAGACTTCAACCCTATTAGCACAGCTCCACTGGCTCTGTAATATCGCATCTGTGCTCTTACATGAGAAACAGAGAAGGGAGGGGGATTGCTCAGCTGCAGAAGGGGAAACCAGAAAGAGCCAGCACTGATGGAAGGCAGTCCTTTCTGCTTTACTGCTTCCTTTCCCCTCGGTAGCACAGCGCATATATAAAAGTTTGCCTTTGACCCGACTCCTCCCATGTTGCTGTAAGACCACACACCCTCGCCTGGAGCCTGTGGATCTGCTGTAGAGCACCACGCTTCTGCCAAGGGATGGAGTGGCTACATACCAAAAAAAAAAAAAAGTTTTATAGAAAAATGCTGCATTTGTTAAGTTCACATGCCTGGGAGAACATATGGCCCTTAATCCTTCATGTTTTTTTAAACTATCGGTGATCTACTTATTAAAATACTTAGCGGCTGTATCTGTAATTGAGATAAATTTCACAGAAGACATAAGCTGACTAGGTTACCTGAGCTATTCCTAGAGCAAACTCTCAGAGGCACATTACCCCCTAAAAAATTCCTCACACCACCTCGTGTTAGTCAGCAACTGAATATTTGGTGACTGATACTCCAACTTCTGGTGTTCAACAGCCAGCCACATACAACTGACAACTAACTAGTCATCTACACCTGAGCTCCTCCTTTTATTATTTTTTCTTTTTTGAAGCACAGCACTGCTACTACGGATCATTGCAGTGCGTAAGGTTTAGGAAATGCTACCTCCTAGCAAAGAATTGGTGATGGAATAGAAGCATCTTAGCCCTCTGCAACTGACAACATTTTCCTCCTTTCAAAGAAACTAACCACAGCCCGGCAGCAGCAATCTCCAGCTCTCACACGCTGTCTTTATGGCTAAATACAGAACGTCATCTTGAGAATGACAGGAGGGCATCGAATTTCTCCCACTGACCGCTTATAAAGCCACAGCTTTCCTTTCACAGTGTTCTGCTGTCTGCAGCATTTCCCTGGAGCTCTGGAAAAAGCCACAGCTGGTGGAGTTTCTCCGCAGCAGTGCCAGAGCTTGGGTACTTCTAATAAATCTGTATAAGACACTCCCGAGCAATGCACCTTGGCTTGCACTAAGAGGTGTGCTTCCTTCTGAAAGAGGCTGCCCCTCCCACCGATCCCAGCAGGTTGCTTGGGTGGCAAAAATCACTGCAAAATCTTGTGTCTGGGACAAAATAAGCCTGTTCTGAGGTACAGGCTGTGGACTAACCGGATGAACAGCAGCTCTTCAAAAAAACACCTGGGGATTCTGGTAGTCAAGGAGCAGAAAATGAGCCAGCAGTGCACCATGGCAGCAACAAAGGGTAGTCATGGCTTGTGCTGCATTTCGTATGATGGCAGCCAACAGCTTGAGTGACGTCATCACTCCCCGCTATGTAGCTCTCCTAAGGACAGATCTGGAAGAGTATGTCCACTTCTGCAACCCCAACAAAGAGGGAAAGTAATAAATAGCAGCCAGTTCATCAGGGAGGCACTATGACGATTGAGGTTGGAATACGCAAGACGGGAAGAAGCTGAGCAAGCTGGTGGGTTCTTTCTCGCTAGGAGGTTGAACAGAGCTCTCCTCAGAGGCGTGTGCACATCAAAAGGGCAAAAGTCAATGGACAGGAGTTTTAGCACCGAAAAATTAAATTTCACACAAAGAAAAACGGTTTCACAAGAGCACCTTGGCACTGGAAAAGGCTGCATAAAGAGACAAGATCTTGATCAACCTCATCTAACTTTGAGGTTAACCCTACCTAGGGCCAGGAGCTGGACTACAAAACCTCTTTGGATCCTTTCCAACCTAAATTATTCAGTGTCTAAAAGAGGACAGATATCCCTCCTTCCCTAAAGGAAAAAAGAGATTGTCTTAGCATGTCCCTCCCAATAAGAACATTTATTTAGATATTCAATGCCGAACCTCATCTTAAAACCAAGCTATTAAAACACAAGTGCCTGAAATACAGATCTGTGATTAAAGAATAGTCCTAGAAAAACTACTTTAAAACTTCCACCATATTCTTCAGTAAGTCAAGAACCCCAGCTTACTGCTAAGGTCTGGGTAATAGGATTACCCAGGCTCTATCAATTACTCTATCAAAACAGAGCTCCTCTTTGATGTTAAGTACTTTAAGATCCCCATATGGAAGGCAAAAAAAGTTTAGCCCACTCTGCTACATGTAAAATGTTACCTAGTGAGAGACTAGTGTACATTATTTTCTTAGCACTGTACTCCTCCTCTGCGGTTTCATTATGTGACATTTTCATTCATTCCAATATAAAGTACATTTCAGAGTATTCGCAGTTGTAACACACAGACACATTAATCACCAGCCTAATACATGTCCTGTGTAGTAGCTTTATTATCTTTTCAAAGCAGAGCTGTAAAAATAGAGAAACTGTGATCTTTTATGCTATCCTTTAATAAAGTTATTTTAAAAATGCTATAAAAATGGTTTCAGTTTTTTTTTCCAAGCTACAGCTTAATGCAACCAACTCTTGTACATCCAAAACAGTAAAGTCTGAATAAGTAGTTTTAAAAGTCCCTGTGGACTTGTAATCTAGCAAGAGTGAAGAACTTTAACCACTAGAGACAGAAATGGGAAGGAATCCCGAGTTTCAAGTTCCAAAACACGCCTGTTCTTTTGTCATTCTGATGGGGCACCGCCTTGCAAAGTACTCTCACTTCTGTGATAAATTTTAAATGTCTATTCCTGTATGCCAATATTTACGTATTTAGGGCAAGGCTGAGTTGGGTTTTTTTTTCCCTTCCTCTGCTTTAGGCTCAGTATCAGCCTAACTCCTCATCCGCTTAAATTAATGAGTATTTTATGGTGGCCAAGACTGCGTCAACGAACTGCCTTACTAGACCTGTGTTCTCTTTCGTGCAAGGCATGAAGCGGACGAGGCATCGAGAGGGAGCATCACCTTGCCCTCTGCCAAGGCAAGCAGCAGGGACTTGAATGGCAGAGCACCTTGCACTTCACAGAGGGAATGTGCTCCCAGTGACACAGGTTGTCACTGTTCCCTTCCCTCCCTGCTCCTTCTTCTGCAGACGCATGAGGCAACATCCACACATTTATGGCTATCAAAAAATATCGCTTTCAAAGACAGACCTGAAACCTCAACTCAATTTGGAACAAAGCCAAAGTGTTCAAAGTGTTACAAAAATCCATGTTGGTAATAAAAACAGCAGTTGACAGAAGGCTTCAAACCTGGGCTGCTCATTACATGCCACTGTTTGTCCTGGTCTCCTCAGAAGGTGGCAATGCACATTGACTGAAGAGAAAATAGTGTACTCAAGTTACACGCAGCTTTCACACCCACGCCTTGGGCAAGCCAGCACTTCTGGACAGAAATCTGCCACAACTGTACAATTCCCCTGATGGGAGACGCAATTGGGATATTTGCATGAACTGAAGTCAGACTTGACGAAGAAGTTTTTCTAACTAGAGATGATTCATTGGTATAAAACCAGTGCTATTGCAACAGACTTTTACCAATCCAACCACCCCCAAGCTCTGTATGAAATAACCACCCACCCAGTCCCAGTGTCACAGGGTAGAGCTCTGGCCAGCACACTGGGAGGTTTTGCGTGGTCACTGACCCAAAGCAGGAGACACTTCTGCCATTTTCTGAAGAGTCTCAAAATTTCTCAACCTTTTTCCTCCAATGAAAACTAAATTGCAACAGTGAAAACAGAATAAAACTTGCATCTCACCAAGTATAATTTTAAATCCATCATCAATGGGTTTCTCTCAATATCCAGAAATTTCACTCTGGGCTCAAGAAGTTTCCTTCCAGAAGGTTCAGTAGGAAACCACAGACTTTTGTGATAAGTTTTGGGTCAGGCAAACCAGCGTCTTCATCAGAAACGGATGTAGGTGAAAAACATTTATAGTCTTTCCCAAGGAAGACAAGGAAACACTTTACTCTGAAGCAACTGGACCTCTGACAAGGCCCTTGGCCTGAATGAACCACTTGGAAGTATTTTGAGACAGATGTGACCGGCACCCGACTGCAGCCTGCAAACAAACCCATCTCAATGGTGACCAAATGGAGACGGTGACTGTTTCCTTATGGCGCTCCGCGGTACGAAGCGAGGGCTCCTCTGAAATCACCGAGGTACTGAGGCTGTTCCCCATACTAGAAGGCAGCAGTTTTCATGTTGTTAACAATCATGAGGCAGATCCCCCTTCCTCTCTACCTCCCCTCTTCATTTTTTTATTATTTTTTAATTTTTTTAAAAAATCAGAGCTATTCTGAACTTTCAAAAATGAAAACAATTTATCAAAACAAGAACAAAATTTAACTCAAACTTTATTGAGCCCTTTAATTGGGAGAAAAAAAGATTAATTTGTTCACTTTTATTTTTACATCTGGTAAAAAGTATGGAATTCAGGTATTTTGTGCCAAGTTTTGACTAGAAATTATTTTTTACATCCAAGTAATAGATGACTAGGGAAATGGAGTGGCTTAAAATGCAAATGTGGGGATATTAATTATTGTTGTTATTGGGACATTTACAAGAATAGCGAGGCACTATTTTAGAACCAATAATATCTAATCTTTTAAAACTACTCTAACAAAAATAGAACTAGAATAAAAACAAGCATTAAAAAGTGAATTCCCATAATGTTTTCGTTTGGTTTGTCTGAAAATTTATTTGAAGTCTGGAAATGCCTGGTGCACGTATTCAGTATTTTATAACTTAATTTGTTCAACAAGAATGGCAGTATTTTAACAAGGTGAAACAATTTCACGATTAAAGCACTGCCTGCTTCATCAGTACTAAGGAGCTCACGGAAAAATATCTAATCTTTATAAAGCAGAGGCTCGTAATTTAACTGCCGAGAACAAATGAAAAGTGTAATTCTTTTTTGCTGCTTCAGTGGTAGCATGTGGCGATAGCAGAGTATTAGCATAAGCCAGAACTTGCTCCCACTTCTCTTTCCAGGCATGTAACAAATATCTGATGGCTATGCAAATTTCACCCAAAGCAAAGTTGTCGCAGCTGGCAAGCCATACATTAAAAGGTAAATTACACAAAGCTGAGGCCATCTGGACTAAAATATTCTCCTGTCAATAGGATTTCAAGCTCACTAATTCCACAGAACTAAGGACAATATATTAAGTGTGGATAATGATATTTTGAGGTGTGGGTGCTTTACCAATCACCATTAAAAAAAAAAGAAAGTAAAAGATGAGAATGGACTACAAACTCATTTTAGTATTTTCTTGGAATAGAATTTTTGAAGCTTACATAGCCCCATTTTAGTTGTATTGTATACATACCATACATTCAAGTTCCCATTTTCTGACAAATGGCCGAGTTCAGGGAGATAATAGATCTAAGCTATTATACAAATGCCAAACACAAAGAATTTGAAATTTGAAAGAAGTCTCCCAGCATATACATTTTCACACAGCTGTCAGTACTGCATGCTTCTGTGCAGGCTTTTACCAGAAAGCAACCCTTGACATAACATCTTGATAGTTTTGTTTCTTGTTTAAACCAGACTACCAGAGCAGAAGAAATGTGTAGGAAAACGAAGAGTTGAGAGCAGAAAAACTAACCAAACCCTTATAAACCACAGCAGAGTCTCCACCTATGTTAGCGGAAATTTCTGCATTTAATTTACATTACATTGCCCATCTTGTCCAGTCTTGAAAAACTAATCTCTATGCTACATATTATGGAATTTAAAGTAACATCTGTTTCACTGAAATTAAATTAACATACTTCTATTTGATTAGCTTATTAACTGTAATTCTCAATATGCTGCAGGAACAGGCACCAACTAGAGAGATGCAGTTGACACCACCACCTGTCTGATATAAAGTACTTTTTATCACAGATATGGAGGGATCTGTCAACCGTCAGCCAAAGCATCGACAGATTAGGAAGTGACACAGGGGCAGAAAAATGACTTGCCTCGTATCGCGAAGCAGGTAGTTGATGGGATGGGGAACAGAACCCGTGCATCTTGACTCACAGCTTCATACCTTCACTAATGGCTTTACCAAAAATCAAATGATGCAAGGAAAGAGCAGTTTCTAACTTGTGCTACATTAACAGACACGGTATTTGATGAAAAATACATTTAAGTATTTTACATGCGTCTGGGAATATTTATTATACTTGTCCTCTTAATTTCCATGGAAAACATTTCTCATTTCATCCCCACAAGAGATAAACAGAAGAATTCAAAGTGTACATTCATCTTAACTTGGCTACTGTCAGTAATTTTCTCTTTGGTAACAGCAGTTGAAACAGTCTTCAGCCAAAGAGGCACAACAGAAGGGATTTCATGCAAATCACTTCCCTTCCTCTGCAGCTCACCTAGTGCTGTTTGAAAAATACATATTCTTAGTCACAAAGTTATAACACATGAACAGGGAAAAGAGCAAATATGGACTCTTTGTAGACTCCACTCTCTTCTCCTTTCACTTTTCCTTCCTATCTGGTGAGATCCCATGCACCTTCTCACAGCAATGAATCTTTGATATCCTGTCACCACCTCTTAACCTACATGATCCTTCTTAAACCACTCAGCATCTCACCAAATCAAATCCAAGTCATCACCTCTGTCCCTATTGTTTCAATGCACTGAGAGCTAGAAATGCTCCATTCAGGGGAAAAAAACCACCAGAAGCACAGTCTGAGCTGCATTAATTTCATTTTCACAGGAAATCGGGAGGGAAAAGATAGGCAGTCAGGCAGCAAGAGCTACAAGGCTAATGGTGGCCAGTTCTTACAACTCCGAGCTGCCCTCTGAACTGTTCCTTCATGTAAGTCTTGTCAGTATGCCCTTGTTCTGTACATCCAGTTTTTAGGCTTGATACCCAAAAGTAAATATTAATGTAATTATCTAGCCAAGTCGTCAGCAACTGTCACTTGAAAACTGGGGTTATAGTTCAGATACTGTGGATTAATTGTTGAAAGTTAGCAGAAAGCTTTTGGCTGCAAATGAAATAAGCAGGCAGATCCATCTGAACACCCACTGTTCAAGACTGATAGAATATGTCCCTTTAGATACGGTTCTCTGTCATGGCTACCACGGGATCCTCAATTCCAATTTCAGCTCCACAGACTTCATCTGCCTTTTTCTGCAGCACGCAGTATTTTCAGGAAGACAAGTGCCAAAGAGACGTATCTGGAAGATTTCGTCTGGGAGGTTTCTTGCATCTCTGGGTGATTATTCTTATGATAAGTTCCTCATAGAACTCTTTCTAAGTTATGCTGTTCTTTAAAACTCCCACTGGTCTGAAGCCAGCCTTATAGCAAGGCACTTAATTTCTCATAGATGTTTAGTGAATTCCCCCAGGACAAACCAGTAGTTCTGGGAAGTACTGCAAGAAACGTTAGAGCGCCAAACGGAAGGCCGTAGAGAGTTTTCCATTAGATGATATGGACAGAAAACAAATTGCCTATGACCAGCAAAAATAATGGAAACCTGCTTTCTCTAAACTCCTACGTGCCAAGGCTACTCCAGGGCTGTGTTGCCAGAATTGAGCAGCTGAGTCCTTTCCCTCAGTACCCAGAGCATTCACTTGGGTCTTTCTTGCCCAGCCAACAACTTATTAGATGAAGATTAGATTAATTTATCTAACTTTTAAGACCTCTACCCTACTGTTAAAGCTTAGTTAAAAATGGCTAGCAGTTCCACAACTCGGATTGGCATGAAGCATGGTGCATTCCCAGAAACCAGGCTTCCTACATATGTTTTGGGAGACCACTTTTTATTTATTATTGAATTTTCTTTTGCCAAATACATGCCCACATACTTTGGAACTAAAACCAAAGTTCAGCAGCTTCAAGTAAGAGCTAATTTTAGTCTAGTGTAGTTGACAGAGAAATAAAAATGGAACTATTTCTTAATGGCATTACCTCTAAAGAACGATATCAAGTCCTAGATATTCAAGCATGCATCCATGCGACTTCTCCTGTGATACAGTGCTCACAAGACAGAGCTGCAAGCACCAATATTAGCAAGTATCTTCTGGGTACAAGGAAACAAAGCTCTCCCAGCAGTGAAAAGATAGGAGGTTGTAGCGTGGTGGGAGTCACTCTTCTCCCAAGTAAGAAGCAATAGGACAAGAGGAAATGGCCTCAAGTTGCACCAGGGGAGGTTTAAATTGGATAGAAGTAAAATTTTCTTCACTAGAAAGGGTTGTCAAGCATTGGAACAGGCTGCCCAGGGAAGTGGTTGAGTCACCATCCCTGGAGGTATTTAAAAGACATGTAGATGCAGTGCTGAGGGACATGGCTTAGTAGTAACTTGGCAGTGCTAGGTTTATGGTTGGACTTGATCTTAAAGGTCTCTTCCAACCAAAACGATTCTACGATATTTACTAGAGACGATTCAAAATAGAAAGCTTTCCTTTTACATCTACTCATCGGGATCCATAAACAACCCTTCAATGAGAAATTTAGTGCCTCCCTTCTCTAACTGCCAAAACCAGATACTGGCCACCACCCATGACACTGAAGGACTCTTCATGGATTCAGTTTGTGTATCCCCTCCCTTCAGTTCTCCTTTCTTTGTATGATTGTCATGCTAAAACTCAGCTGATCCCGCCTTTTATTCCCCCCAAATACTCATATCCTGCAATTCAAATTTCTCCCTCATTTTCCCCTGACTAGGAGAAATTCTCCACAAAACTCCCACATTTGTACCCACAAGGGGAAGCTCTCCTTACTTTTGCCCATCAGCCTTTTCCTGACCTCTCTTCCCTGTCAACAAAAACCCCACCTCACATGCACAGTCCAACCCGGACACTTGTACTGCAGCCCAATAATGACCCAGTGGGAGCTTCGTGTGTGTGATGGGAGATCTGCCTATGCCTCCCTTTCCTCTTTGTGCTTTTGGAAGCACAAGTGTCTCTTGCCTTCTGTCTCCTTCCTACCTGATGATACTGTCAAACCACTTACCACACCTGGCTTTTTAAGTCACTTTACACACTAGAGTTTGAGCAAGTAATGTCCAGCTTTTACCGAAGTGGTCAGGAGTGTGAAATGACTGAAGGCTGAAGCCATATGAAACCAATACAATTCTTGTGGTTCTTTCAACGCACAGTAAGTGAGCACAGATTGGCTGCAAATTCAACCCAGACTTAAAAACCTCAGCAAATGTTCTTGTGAACTTGATCCAGCCTCCAGGTTTGTTTCATCCAGTTTCAGGTTTCATCGTGAAAGTTTCACTGTGCCCTACAAGCTGCCCCAATAACTGATGTCTCAAACAAAATGAGGACATCAGCAAAAACAACGGACTCTTCAGATAGCTGTGTTTTAGTTTTATGCCATATGTGAGAACAAGCATTGACAAGCAGCACACATACAATTACTGCTGTTACAAATCAAAAATTGTTCACGGTTAATGGACTTCTACTTTATTACAATTTTTGCCAAGAAACTATTTTCAAGAAACGTGGATGGAATACCTCTGTGCTGTACTTCTTTTCTTTCCCCATTGTAATAATTTACTACGAAACTGTACGCCTTTTCATCACAACACATGCACAAACCCCCCAGCATGCTTTTTAGACATTCGGGATGTGAAATAACTAAGCCCAAACTTTGCTGAAGCAGTATTTTCTGTCTGCATATACCATCACTGAGGTAGCAAAGTGAAAGGAAAAATAATGATGAGGAAACTGAACATCTTTTATGGATCACATGAATATGAAGCCAAAATGCACTTAATTGCCTAGCTCATTGAATATATGACATCTTTCCCATAGAGGCTGCACTGCTGGCATCGTTTCCTTACTTCTCAATCATATTAAAACAACAATTAAAATAAAAAATCCCTAGACTTACTATACTTTTGAGAATAGACGTAGGTTGTTATTTTATACTGCATATAATAGAAGCAAAATACTGTAAATTTTGTAGTCTGAAATCAAAACTAAATGTTACATTCAATTTTGGGAATGATTTAATCCCTGCACAAAAATTTTGTTAAAGAAAAAATAAGGTTCATAATATTAATGGTCCAAGTCATGTAGGATGATAGTCAACTCCAATCTCTTACAAGCAACACGTGGCTAAGATGACTGAATTTAGTCCTCATTTGTAAAAGAAGTAAACTAGAAACTGTGACAGGAAGTTTCCTGTAACAGATTTCGAGGTGGATACACCTGAAGTCAATGTGCTGTTCCAGTCAAGGGCCCTTACTGGACTGGCCCTGAGTCTAAAGGAAAATCACTATTGACTAAAAGGGATGTGCACTGGTTTACAGTAGAGCAGTGGCACCATCTACAATTTGAAGCCCAGCTGTCCTGAGTTACACCCTTCTAACTGAACCAGATGGACCAAATCAAAACTACCAGCAATATTTCACAGGCCCGTAAAATGTTCGGTGCAAATGATCAATTATGTGCACAAGACCTTGGGTGCCAATGAGAATAAATGAGGTTGCACGACATGGAGCATTAGAAGAAAAATTAGGAGTTGTTACATATTGATTGTATGTTTCTTTACATTAATTTTATATAACTGCAGTACAGGTTTTGACAAACCCTTTTTTCAGCTTTCTACATTAAACAGCAACCAACAACAACAACAAAAGGGTAACCTCTGGGTGCATAAAAACCAAGAACTGTGAAAGAGAAATCAGTAGAAAAACTGTAAAAAATAAAGGGATATATTTTACATAGCAAAATTAATGGGAAGAGGAAACCTAAGTACTCCCCTGCATGTATCTGAAATCCCCCACAATATGTCATTTTTACAGTATATTTAGCAGATTATGAGAATTACATTTAGCAAGAGGTATTTTTTCATTATGAAAATGGTAACACTCTTGGGTTTCTTTTTAGTGAAGAGTTGCTACATAGCACTGAGTCCAAATTCAGGGCATTTCTAGGATCTCAACATAGGTAACAGATAGTATTTCTGTAGTTGGTCAGATCCCAAAGACCACATTAACAGGGTAAGCTCAAAGTTTCAGCGCTGGAAATATTCAAAGCTCTTATATTTAAGGTCTGTGGTTATAAAGTCAGCATCAACCCTGACAGTCCTCTATACAGAGGACAGAAACTGTTCAGCTACCTCTTGCCAACAGCGTCGCACAACTGACCTGCTTTAAATGCTTAACAACTTCTGGTAAATACTGACCTTTTAGAAATGGCATCTGAGCAATTGAAATAAGAAATAGCAGGAAAGGAAGTCACACATAAATGCATAGACTCACCTTGAACAGATGGATGTTTTGATGGAGTTTTTTTAACTCTTTATTAAGAATGTTTCACATTGGAAGTTAGTGCAGGGAAGGAAACTGCTTTAAAAAAACACTCCTGGTTTTGTTGAAATTACTTTACATTACATATAGAGGTAGGGGAACTTACTACCACAAAGTGTCAAGGAATGCTCCACCACCACAGGAGCTATGGGTGAACTGGATGTTCACAAGAATGGTCTTGCTATCCATGCTACAAAAGCAAGTAACAAAACCTACCAATTCCCAGCCCAAGGGTTCTTGTGAAAGTTACTGATTCGTGGCACGTGGCCAATCTCCAACACTGATGGTGGCAAACACGAAATGTTACTTATATGCAACTGTGGAACAACCTGCCTCTTCTGCACCTCCACCCAGAGTGCCCCTGCATCAGCTTGTAAAGACGCACCAAGGTTATGAGCTCTTCTCAAAGCCTCCACTGTTCCTGTTGCCGAGTCAGCAACAGAGCAGGGCGTAAGAGACTGTGGCCGAAGCCTGAAGAGGTCGGGGCAGCAGGAAGGGCAGAGAAGAAAGTAGGAGCAGAAGCCAGGTACAGAATGTCAGTGATCCTTGAGGCTGCAGGCCTCATTATGAGTTTCATTAGAAATATGGATTAACACACTTAACAATTAAGAAAAAGGCCAGGGAAAGATTCTATGAGGGAAAAGCTGGAAGAACAATATCCAAAAAACACACCAAAACCCACCAGATTCAGTAATTTCAGTCTAACAGCATTAAAAGTCAGAGGAAAATGACTCAAATCTTCACTATTCCCTACAATATACCACAGCTACCAAAGAAATAATGGTATGTTAAAAAAGGAAGTTTGCATTATTACAGGAGAAGAGTTTAACATGGGCCGTCATGCAAATTTAGGATGATGAGATTAGTGTCACCGAAACACCTCTCCATGTTGGTACAGATGGTAGTGCCAAGGCTGTAGAGCATGTGCCCCACACCACAACTACTTCCCTCTCCATTAAGGTATCTTTCACATACATTGCAAAAGGTACTCTAAATAAAAATGACTACATAAGTAAACAGCCACGAAAGGCAAACTCACTACAATTCTTCTGTAAATCAAGGACAAATCAGCAGTGTCAACCCCTGTGGACCATCTACACCTGTAGATGGAATTAAAGTTGGAATTTTTTCCATCTCTGCCTGTATCCTCAATACACCACTTGGGGAAAAAAGATGTGCTTGATTTAAAAAAACAAAAACAACAAACAAAACCCAAACAATAATAAAGAAAGAAAACCTCTCTCAGTTCTCTGGGAAATTAGAACAAAAAAATCTAATGCCTGCAAATGTATTGTTTCAGCAAAATCAAGACTCAAAGTATTAAATCAGCCTGACTGTATTGTAATCGAGCCAAATTAATTGAATAAAACTCCATTCAATAGCGTTTGTTTGCTGATCAAGCAAGGTTTTTGACTGTTTCAGTCCACCTTAATTCAACATAGGCCGCTTAAACAGTGCGTAATGCAAACATACACAACAACTATTGTTAAAATGCATTGGATTAGACTTCAGAGCTGGCCTTTCAGAAGTCGAAGGTATATAACTGTCCACCTGTATTCACAAACATGTTCAATGTGTTTGAACATGTTGAATCAGAAGTAGCCCATGTATGCGCACCAGTTTCAGGGGTTTATTTCTACTTCATCGTGCAAATTCTCACTTTTGCAGCCTTGTGAATGCTGTCCACACCTCAGAAAGTGAAGAGCAAGTCTCAGGAAAATACAAGGACAAGATCAGTGCAATCTATCCTGTTTCTGCATTCATAACAACAACAAAGAGGTAATCCCATGGTTTTGCATTATGTCTCTCCACTACTGAAAGATTATTTTCTGATTACATGACACCATACTATCTTAGCAAAAATAACTAGGTAAAAAAAAAATTTCACAGATGATGTGCCAGAGCTTTCTCCTCTCAGCACTAATAGCACTTTGCAAGTTTATGAGAGCAGCTCCTAAGGAAAATCAAAAGCCAAATAAAATTCAGTTATACAGGAACATTTTCGTCTTACTTCTGTTTTGATCATATTAAAAGTTCCTTTACTATAGAATATCACAATCAAGGCAGACAAGCATCACTAATTCCTTGTCATAATATATATCCTCATCGCTCTCTTTCACTCATGTTTCATTTCTACCAGTTGCTTTCAGCTGACTGCAGTTTTAAGCTTCATTTTGCTTTGCATTTCCATGGCATGAAGCCTAGTTGGGATTCCAGTGCGCAACCCAGGTTCCTTCCAGCTCTGTATTGAAAGTGCTTGGTGACAGTTATAACCTGTATCTATGATCCAGTCATAGATCTCAGAGAATCATCTTCCCAGAGCATTTTGCTGATGGACTGCAAAACTCCCTTGTCGGCTGCCGAACACAACCCCTGGCCTCATTAGGAACAAAAGGGAAGAAGCCAACTCCATCAAGCTCTCCACCTGGTCTCCATTTCTTGAGACACTGGAGTATTGCAGAGGAAGTGGTGGGATGATGAATGCATCCTTGTAGGACATACAAACTTTCTCCCTGGCTCAAAATCAAATTGAGAGGTCAACCCAACAGCAAAAATATTTAATGAAAATTAAGTCTTAGAATAACACTTTGGAGTATATTTTATGTAGCGGAAGATGACATCAATATTCTTTCCTCATGAGCCAAGCTCTCCAGCGCTAAGAATATTCTCTCATCTGCACTTAATCTCTAGACCAGGCTATAGGTGTCTTAAAGCACGAGCTGGGCAGCCTTGGTAGGCAACCTCCAAGCTGCAGCCCTTCTTCTTAATATATGGAACAAGATACAAAGACATAATTTGTGCTGCAACTCTATTTTGTTACATGGCCTTTATGCTCATACTCCCTGTCCCTCACTGAACACCAGCAAAACTTTGCAAATGACATGTGAGCGCCCTTACCTGGAAGCGTTGTATGTAAAAATAAGAATGAGGGAGAAAGGGAGGGAAAAATCAAATCCCTGTAGACACTTCAGGAATTATTCCAGAATGTAGTTTGTTACATTTTAATAAATTACAAATTAGTGAGATATTCATTACGAGAAGGAATCTAGGAATATGCAAATAATAACATATCTAAAAGCTAATATAGGAAAAACAAAGTAATGCAATAATTTGCATTTTGAACTACTAAATTTATTAGATGATCTCATTTTTTGTCTTACTGTAGATTAATATGATGCATGCCTTTAGGCACCAAATCTAAATGGATAGCGTTACCATGAAACAGTGTTATCTTTTTTTAAAATAATCAGTAACATTAGAAAAAGCAGCACAATACTCTTGTACAAAAGATCAGTGATAAGTAAACTTTAGATTTAAAGAAAATCAGGCCACAGTCAATGAATATAACCAGCAGCTGGCTTGGACCGCCTTGGGATTCCAGGAATGGTAAATTTGCCAATCTGCAAGTCATCACACACAGCTCAGATGGTCACAACAAGATTTTAGCAAAACAGTGAACTGCAAAGACCTTTCCTGAGAAGTTATTTACTCCAACTGTAATTTTCTTTTGTGTACGTAATGTTTTGTTGCTGATGTTGATGGTGATT
Source organism: Arenaria interpres (assembly GCA_013399435.1). Classification (NCBI taxonomy): domain Eukaryota; kingdom Metazoa; phylum Chordata; class Aves; order Charadriiformes; family Scolopacidae; genus Arenaria; species Arenaria interpres. Next base: position 112,261 of record VXAK01007876.1, on the reverse strand, counting down.
TGAAGGAAGAAGATGTATCAGGACAGGAGGTAACTAGCTATGTCCAGCAGCCATTACTGTGACTGATAATGACAGGAAGAACAGTCACTGTTTTCAGCCATTTTATCTCAGATTGTACTTGAAAGAAAATGAATGCACAAATATAAAGTTTTTGCCCAACCTTCACTCTGAAATCAAAGTACAATAGAATTTCCACAAATTCTTGTTTCTGCAAAGGATATGGAACTGGCACACTAGTGGGTTTTCAAATAACTTTGTGAGTATGTTAAATAACTGTAATATAAAGAATGAACATATGATGTTACCTGAGTCCAGTAAGAGCCTCACTGTGCTATCATACACAAAAACGGATACTGGGAGCTGTTACCCCACATAGCTGAAAATGAAATATCTGAATACAATTTTTTCATACAGCAAACACACAGTCCTTCTGAAAGCACTACTACTGTTTTTGATCAAATCTAATCATCACAGAAAAGAAATGTTGTCTTCTTTAAAGCAAAGGAAACTGAAGAACTTCTCTCTTCTCTCCCTAAAACGAAGTGACCTGTGCAAAGGTAAACGGTAAACATATGCAGCAGGCTGGGAAATGAAACAGGACTGGTCAAAACAGAAAACAGTGCCAGAAAGGCCAGATGATTTTTTCGATTTTGGCATGCCACATTGACAAAAGATGAAGAAACACTGATAAAGACAAGAATCCTGAAAGTCTGGAGGATTTATATTGACAGCTTGAGTGTTTGCTAACTAAACTACACACACAGAGGTGTTTATATGCACACTCGAAAGGAACAATGCTGACTCAGCAATGCTTCTTTTACTTGAAATTCACAAGATGGAATTTTTTCTGTCCCTGAGTCTTCCATGTGAGCATTGCCAGAAGAAAGCTAATTACCTCTCAATTAAAAACAAAAAAACCCCAACCCTACAACTAAAACATATTCTTTCAGTGTCCTACACACATTAATACATCATATATTTTTTATTTCAGTGCACAACATTAGGGCTTTTCCTTAAAATGCCAATCTGCTTTTTGATCTTTACTGCTGACATGAATTAAAAGAGCTGTACCTTACATAAATCTTCAGTTTTGCTTAGCTTAAAACTGATAAAAAGAGAAAACAAAGCCAACTGCATAAATCCTTCCAAACCAAAAGGCATTCCTTTTACCCCAACTAACATTCATTTCTGCACATCTTGTTTGAATTATCATCCGAAGTTAGTCTTGTTCCATCTCCAGAACAACTCAAACAGCAGAGCATAAAGATATGGCTATAGGAATAAAAACACATGATCTAATTTTCACTGAAAACCTAAAAATAAGCTCAGACAGAAAAATATTATCTAGCAATTGGCATGTTACTTTGATCCCTTCATTTCTGTATTGTCACACACGTTCAATCCAGCAGCTACTGGAAGCATTGGCAAACACCTCCAATGGGATGTGAATCAACAGTCTGAAGAAATCGCTGCACTTTCACAGAGCTGTGACGTTCAATTCAAATAAGACAGTATCATAACACAGAAAGGAAAAGTTAAAATTTAAGACAAAGGGCAAGAACTGTGGTACTGGGCACTATAAAGTGTAGCAAGTCTGAACAAGTGGCACAGCAACAGTTTATCAGATTCACTGGCTCAGATTTTCTTGTACAGAAAAACTGATACCCAGTAAGATTCCTAAAACGGAGAAGTCTTTCTTGTCTGCACCTTTTTGCTTCTGAATCACGAGAATTAAGACACTGAATGCTACACCGAAAAAAAGTTAGGATCATTTTCTTTTAGGTACCTTTTTTATTTTTGTTTTTTTCATTCAAAAAATAGAATTAACTATTTTGAGATTAAAAATCAGTTGTTAAGGGGTTTTATATATTTATTTGTAGCATGAATTAATCTATAATGTACCACCAATAACACACCTTCAAAGTTGAAATCTCAGGCCTGAATTAGAAAGACCTGAAGCCTGATGTTCTGCTTATCAGGTGAACATTGCAGTGAATACTTATTTTAAAGGAAGATGTTCACTGTTTAGGAATTGCTCCATTTTGCATACGCTTTCTGAAAAAGTATCCATTAAGAAAGCAAGCACAGAGAAACAAACTTACTTCTCTCCAGCCTCATGACTGATTCCAAACTGTGCTCCAATAGACATTCCAATGACGGTACACAGAAATAAAGAGGCTAACGTCAAGAGGAGAAATGATGTCTTAACCCAACCCAGTCAATAGTCTTATGATTAAAACACTCCTAAAAGATGAGAGGAGGAAACCGAATCCTTGTTTTCCACACGTTACACAAACAACTTAATGCTCATGCTCTCAGAAAAAAGGAAAGAGCAAGATTACCACTGCTGCTGAGAAAATGTTCTATAGAGCTTTTTGGTGGCATATCCAGTTATTTGGTATGACCTCTGAGAGGCTACAATATTTCATTAGCTTCTTATTTAACTACTGCTGATACCTTACCTGGGAAAATTTGTCATAGTAGAACCATAGGAAAAAGTTCAATGTGCTGGATGCTTTAACATAAATCCCTACACTTACTGACAGCATGTTTAACTGTTATAACTAAATGCATACACAGAACCAACTGATAGATGAAACCCGCTAAACACGTAGCAGAAGATATCTCCAGTGATAAAGAACAGATACGAATGGAAGTGGCCAACGGCAGAGTGAACGTCCTGTACTGAAAGGAGTAGGAAGCACTTTCAGTTTCTATCCAGCACTAAGCAGTGTACCTTAAAAAAAGTTAAGGCCAAAGAAATAAAGGACCAGTACCACGTGGCTTGGATGCTCTGCTAAGAAACCACACGGATATAGGTAAAGGGCACTGCCTCCAAATCCAAAACACTCTTCTTGTTATTGCATTAGTGACATACTGCATACTAAATATATCACTACCTAAAGACTTACCACTTTGTAAAATAACTTTCAAATGATCATTAAATCCTGTGGTGTTGGCTGTTAATTTTACTCCTGGAAAAAATAGGTAATAGCAGTAGAACCAGAATTAGTGAGCTGGACAAGACACAGGGACAGTTTGCAGTGGTTAGAACTTTACATGCAATTAATTCCTTTCACAAATGCATATGCTCACAGAAATGATTGATTTTACTACTAGTGATATTAAAAAAGGAAGCAGAGCAGGGAAAATTGTTTTTGAGAAGTCAATGACCATTGAGAAGAAAAGGAAATGAGGGGAGAAGCCTGGAGCCTACAAGAATTTATAAAAGCTAACAGTGAGGCAAAATATTGCTTGTTAAAAATAAAATCTGGAGGGAGGAGCAAAAACATTAGGACTGACTCAGAGATGTGCAAGGACAATCTTAGACTACTCACCCAAGAATACCATCCAGTTTTGATCACAAGCTCCATTTGTGTTCCCAGTTGTGCACAAGACTAAACTTTACAGACATTCAACTGCCTCCTTCAACTGCCCACAGGCAGCATTGAAAACATCCACGCCAGTGTGCTGTACACTGTAGGACTGATGCTTAAAACCTATTTTATGATACAATCTTTCTTCTACAACCTCAATTATCACTAGAAAACCACTATTAAAATAGAACCTAGGATTAATGTAATTTAAAGTATTTTGGTACCTTTTTAAAGATTTTAAGATTACTACAGTCTTTGCTTTCAACATTTCCCTAGTATAGCTATTACATGATTTGCAATAGAAACACTGTATGATTAAGGCAGCTTAGTTTCAGTTGGTACACTCTAGTTTCCCTTTTTTTCCCACCACGATGAAAATTTTTTCATCAAGGCAATTTCTGTATCTAAGGAACATGTATTTTATAGAAACTGTATTAAATGCACATTTAGTTGTTCTGTTTACAGCATATGCTTCCAATAATACAAGTTACTATGGCACTTCCTACCTTCCATTTTCAAGGTGAAAGGAATTTACTCCAATAAATTATGCTTTCTTCCTATTTCTGGTACTTACCATCTCAAAGTTGAAATACCTCCTTTAAATCTTAATTGTAAAGGATTTTTCATTAAGTTTTGGAATCAAAGCTTTTTATTTTCAGCATTTTTTAGTATCACCTTTTTGGCCGAGGAAGTATTTATATGCCTCTGTTGTCTTCTCACTTGTGCTAATAACGCTGGGATGTTTGTTTTGGTTTAAAAAAAGCCACAACCTGTTCCCACAACAGCTGCTTTCATCACTAACAGGTAACCAGCAGTATCCATATTAAACAAATTTTAGAATATGCAAATACTGAGGAGTCTGTCTCCCTTAGACTGCACATTGCCAGTACGCTGCAACGCCAGGGCTTCACATCCCATGGTGATACAGCAAAGTCAAGAGCCATTGTTGCCAAAGTCCCAGACTTCGGCAGATTTCGAGGCACAAGCAGCACTATGTAGATTCCAATAAATACCAAGCAGAATTCACAGTCATGTTAATTAACTTAAAGCTATAAATACTGTATCTAAGAAGTAGTATAAGCAATATTAATTATTGCCACTAATATCTGCATATGTCAATCAATACAAAATATATAGGTGTCTTGACCCATATACAAAGGAAATACCTCTCTGAAGTACTGGAGGATGTTGGCCCAAGTGCAACTGCTCCTGACAGATCACTGCCAGCACCCCATTCATGTAGCAGCACAGTGAATTCCTTGCAGACAAAGCACTCCTGTATTTACAGGATGGAAGCAGATGAACTGCATCTGCTTTGGCAGTGTTGTGCCTTACTGACTCCAATTTTGACTTCTAAGAAGCAAACCGAAAGTTAGCAGGGAACAGTCATCAATACTGGGGACTGCATTAAGGCTACACTAAACTTTGTCTGAGAAAAGGATTTGTGGCAATTCAGTCAGTGCCTGGTGCAAGTGTTTGATGTAGCGATAATAAACCATTATGACCTATAATTTATATTTTGTCCACTGGTTTTAAAAGGAACGTTATCTGTCTACATGAGGATCACACACTATGGAAGCTGCATCTGTGTGTAGTTACTGAAGGCTGTAACGGCAGTAAATCTCCAGCAGAGAAAAGAGACGGAGCCTTACAGATTCAGACGTCCACAATCTGAAGGTTGTTTCAGAACTTAATGGCACATACAATATTGCCATATTAATATGCCTGAGAAAATAACCAGGGGTAGAAGGGAAATGGAAACAAGAGTATGTTTCAGGTTGGAAACAAAGGCTCGTGTGCCCTGCTGTCTCTACTATCCGCTTCACCGATAACTTTATCCTCCCAGCTATCAAACCAGACAACCCAGATTTATGTTTTGTTTTGTTTTAGCTTATAATGGCCACCGTACAACAGGGCAATTGGCAGAGCATAAAGCACACCCACTTAATCTTTCTACCACAGCATATATTAAGCTTACATCTTATCATACAATTCTGACAGTCCCTGAGAATCAGAAGTCCCTATTTTCCCAGGCTCCACGAGAGCGTATGGCCCAGACAGAACATATTGAATATACAAACCTGCAGAGGAAGATTGTTTTAAGGTCTGGAACTCACAGCAGGAACCAAGCTAAGTTCAGTTCCACTTGGAAGCCGTAAAAGCATGGGTTTAAAAAAAGTGCAGCAGTATCTGGTGTTTGATATCTAACAGTATGCAACATGTTTATGACATGTATTAGGCTACAAAATCTGAGTTCATAGCCTGGGACAACAAAGCAGAGCTCGGCTCTGGCATATGTAGTGGGAAATAGAAAGGCATGTCTTGTAGTGTAATGGATATTGCTGCTCCCTCAAGAGCTTGAGCTGCATAGAGCAGGTGGTTCAATGAAAGACAACAGCACTTTGGAAAAAAATTAAAAATACAATTAAAAGAGCAATTAAATGGCAGCTGGTTTAAATAAGAGTCAATTCAGATTGGGTTTTACTATAAGAACAACTCAATTCAGTTCTGCAGAATTATTTCTCAGAATTAAAAGGGTAGGAAAGTTTGGACAAAATACGTAGTAAGTAAAACTGTCTCAGTCACATAACACTCGGTTAAAAAGGGTACCAAAATCACGAAATCATGAAAAGATGACCTATCACTTTCAAACTAATTTAAAAGCAGTCTGATTCCAAATCGGACAATCAAGTCCCATGGCACTTTCTGTGGTCTTAAAACAGCTTTTCCCTAATTTTCAAAAAAACTTCCCTCCCCCTCGCATGAAGCAAAATAACCACAGGAGCAACAAGAGAAAATCCCCAAGTATATAATGGAAAGAGGGAAACATACCAACGTATACAACAACATACCAAGCCTACATCTTAAAAAAAAAAAAAAAAAAGAAAAAAGTTTTATATGTTAAATGAGATCAACAGAAATAAGTGTTAAAAAGGGTCATGGTTAATTTCAAAATATGCTTTACAGGGTAGGACTGTCTCCAGGAAGAACAGGAGTTACTTGCCAAGCAGGAAATCATGTCAATACCAGCTATTCTTAATCATCTGTCTCATGCAGTGGAGAAAATGTAGTCATTTTACCAAACTTCTTACTTTCATACCTCAAATCTTCTCCTCCTCCCACGCCCCCCTGCCCAACACCCTTTCTCTGCAGCAAATGGACAGAGCCAAATGATGGATTCTGTGTTTGAAAAAGTTTGCTGGGTTTGGGGTTTTTTTCCCATTTTTAACATGAAGTATAATTAGACAGAAAAGTTTTGTGTTATGTGTAACCCATGAGAGTCTAAATTAACTCAGTCTGTCCTGAATTAAATTTTGGGTTAATTTTCCAGGATTGTGAGTTTGTATCTCATCGTCTAGACAGCAAAGATACAAAAGGGAACTGGTGTCCCATGCATAAAAGCCAATAATCCCATACAGAATATTTTCCGAGAAATGCATTTCCAAAACACAACTAACCGCAACTTCGAACCATAGTACATGTGATCTAAAAAAAAAAAAAGTATATATATATATATATAAAAGAAGGCAAAATAATCCTAGAATAGCANAAAAAAAAAAAAAAAAAAAAAAAGTATATATATATATATATAAAAGAAGGCAAAATAATCCTAGAATAGCAGCATGTTGATTTACCTAGAACAGGAAAAAAGGTTTTAAATGAGGAATTACACTTCCTGTACAGTGTTAATTTAGGATTAGAAGACAGTTTGGCGAACATACTGAAAAAGGGACACTGCAACTGAACCAGACCTTGCCATCTTTCCTTTCCATGCAGCATCTTCCATGGGTCATTCTCCTCCCAGAGGAAAAGTAATCTGAGCTATCTCCACTGACTTCTGCAATGTGCTTCAGTGAGAAGGAAAATAAGGAACAGCTCTCAGGCTGCTCTCACAATAACACAGCCTGAGACAAGAGCAACCCTTCTACTCCTCCATGTGGGAGTACACTGGAGGTTTCAGTTCTGCCATCAGTCAATAACTGAAAAACCAAGGCTCTGTTAGATAAATGTTTTAAAAATTGGTTTAATTTCTTAAATTTTAGGTTATATAGGGGTGGTAAGGAAGCTTTTTAATGACGCACACTGTGGCTGAAAAAATTCTGAAGTATTGCAAAAAATTCTCTTACATATTGGACTATTATCAGTTAACTTTAACTTTTAATTGCAAAAAAATCAATCTTTTTCCACTCGCTTGTGTGGAATACAAGAAAGTAGAAAATTAAGCAAAGACAAATCATCTTGTTCTGCACAAGATTTAGCTTAAACATAAAAGGCTAAAATCTCATCCCCTAAGAATCTGAGCAGTGCAGCTGAAGGCCTACTTGTGCCCTATGCAAAAGTGATAAAAAATGTAGCTGAATTTAAATTCAACTGTCTTTCCAAAACAGGTGTTATCATGGTGTCATATAACATGAAACGTGTAACAGAATGCATACATAAGCATGCCATTTTGGGATATGCATAAATACTGTGCAAACCAAGATCAGTCATACCTGAAAAATAACCACACTTACCTGTTAATGTAACTTAAAGCAACATAGGTTGGCTGCTGAAGTTCTTGTTTCTCTAATACACGTGGGTCTGTATCTGGAATAAAAACATACATATACTGAACTGAGTTTTCTATATTTACACTGAAACATATGGGACTGTGTACTGCAAAGTAACGTAAACAAAGACAAAAGATATAAAATGGCTCAACCCAGTTCATCCATATAGAGTATGCTTAGCACAGCACAATCATTTGTTCATTCATTCATAAACACAGTATTGCATTACTTTACACAAGAATTTGAAACATCAACAGTGATGTAATTTCCAACTGTCACACAAGCTTTCACAATCCCCCTCATAAATATTAGTTTTCACTGCTTTCCATGATTTAGTGTTAAAAGGATCAGGCTTTCTTCTTTTTTAATGTAGCTATTTCTAAATATGGTTGACACATTTTGAGATGTTTCAAGAGTGATTAGATCTCTTAAGATGGGACTTGATACTTTTCTTCTGCATCTTTGAGTTTTGCTTTCTCCCTTCTCTACAGTTTATTTTCTGAAGCTCTCAATCAGAAAAGTCATACAAAAATGCACTTGAAGCAAAATGCTTGCCAAGCAGAGCATTGCCCACCAAACGCCCTGAAGCAAACATAATCCAATTCCCTCGAGTGCATTCACTCAAATGAAAGAATATGTTTTCAATCACTGTTTTCATTGTCCTTTTCAGTTAAGTTTTGCTTTTATCTAACAAAGAAGTACTCTTGGTTTAAATTTCTGAAACCAAAACCAAGGGAGTATGCCCATAGTTTATGCAGTTTTCTTATGCAAAAAAAAGGATTATACTGAGGTTTCAAATACAGCCTTCTCCTACATTGTAGAAATGCACCTTCAGGGGCTGAGCATAAACAGTCTTCAAAAGCTCCCAATGGAAAACGTGCATCACACCTGTGCCGATTACTACTACATAGTCATTAACTACATATTTTATGCATTACTCTAAAAACAATTCTGGGTGCAAGTTCTGCATTTTAACTATAACTGCTTTTACTAAATGGCTTCCCACAGCACTGCTACTATCCATCTTCTATTTCTGAGAAGCATCTACTTTGTGTTGGGGGAGGCGAGGAACCTCAAGTAAAACCCGTATTTTGGATTGTTCTTGCTTTGTCCTACAACTTCAAGCATCGTTCATGTTTAAAAGCTCATTATCTTGGTAACCACTTTTTTTTTTTTTTTTTTTTTACCTGATCAGTTGCTTCTGGTGGTTTTTGTGGATTTTGTTTTGGTTTTAGAACACAATACAATTATTTTGAAATCTGTCTCTGCTGCCCTGCCTTTTTAACTGAACTGAATGGGGACTGTGCTCAAGATAGCTGCATTTGTCACACCACTGCCCGAAATAGATAATGGCTTTATTCAGTGAGCAGGGAATCCCTGGTCCCACCCCCTCAAAGATTCTAATCTTTCTTCCTACATCTGCACCTGCAAAACTCAGGCTCCACGATTTCCTAACATGCCTTTATCGACATGTCCCTAAAGTGATAAATAACTTTCAGGAAGTTCAGAGAAGAGGGATAAAAGCAAAAGTGCAAATCCAACCAGCAACCCCAAGCCTGTTATCCTTAAGAGGAGCAAATCTTGGTGGTGCCTGGGGATATTCTGCAGCAATTACCAGCATACCACCCTCTGCTCCGTATTGAGCTAACCAAAGACAAGAAAGCATCAGCTATCTTCTGTGTTATCTTTATAATTCACTTCTCTGAGGCAAAATTAGGTTCATGCAACACACAGAGATCTTCTACTTGCCTTTGTTTCTACAAAACCCACAGTCATTTAGCAGGCCAAGCATACAACTGCTGTCATGGTGAGCTCCGTTAGATTTACACCTCGGCGGTGCATGGCCTGCCATGAAACTGTCTCGATCCAGAATGTCTGCAGAGCATTAATCCCAGCCAGGACTATCTGAAAACTACCTCAACCCAATTTTAGGCATTTGTGGTTAAATGACTACGTCTCTACTAATCCAGTTCTTAAATGGGATTAACCTCCATCTATAAACAACAGCTTCTTTGACTGAAGGAGACAACATCAGGGCTGGTTTACATCAGAATGCTGCATATATCTGTGGGAGAGGACAAGAGAAAGCTCTAATGAAGAGTCTACCACCTTTCCGCTGCTCACCAGCAGCTCACCGTAACACCAGCTGAAGATGAAAATGCAAAGACAAAAACCAAAAGCTCCATAACTTCTGTAGGGGCAGGTTATCAAAGCACAGAGAAATTCGCCTGCTGGCACCTGCCCAAAGCAGAGTCGTGTCTTTTAGTAGGTGCTGCCTGACACACGAGGGACACATTGCACACCGTCTCTATTCAGTGTATCAGTCCCTTCCCCCTCCACAGAACAGGCTTAACAAGTATTTCAAGTCGATTGTGTTGTATATTTTATATTCCAATTCCACCAAAAAATAATACGGGAGGTGGTCAAGAAAATATTGTATGAATTTAGCACTCAAAATGTTTGACGCATTTTTATTCCTCTTGCAACTAGCTGCTGGGTTGCCGATCACGAGAACATCACATTCACTTCTGCACTGTAGCAGGAACATATACATAACATGTTAGTTAGCACACTTTGAGCACAAGGTGAATTTACATTATTGTTAACAACTACAGAAAGACCACAACCATCCCAAGCTTGCTAAACAAAACAAAACAAAACTTAAAATAATTAGCTTCTTTTAAGATAGCAAACACAGCTGCATGGAGATTAAGTAGTAGTATTCCCTGACGCTGAACCTTCAAGTCTGGACTTCCCAGCGCTCTGCTCTCTCACACTTAAACACATTCATACAGACACCAGCATCTTTCTCTAACACAGGCTGCCCAAAGCCACAGCCTCCGAATGTGTGTTACTCCCACTGACCAGGATTTTATCTATCAGCCAACACTCAACTATATGAGGCGAGGATGAGGAGCAGGGGAGGCAAAAATCTCTTGTCAATCTCACTAAATGTCCCTGTAAGAACGTAAAATGTTTAGTCAATGTTTCTTCAAACCGGCCTAGGCTGGTCAGTCGGCCAAAAGTAGCCTAAAGAGTTTCCAGACAGACACCTATAATGGATTAAACACTCACAGATGACAGAACTTTTTCTCGAAAAGTATTTAAGCGGTACAACCTAGGGCTGATCTGAGCTCCCTTTCTTATAAGAAAAATATCCCGACAGCACACACACCAGAACAACTACAGATTTTAAAGGGACTGGTTGATTAGCGTTACTTTAACTACTTACCCTTGCTTCTTGAATTAACACAGCCTATCGAAGACTTGCTACTTCATTAGTTCTGCTGTAACACTTTAAATCTGGTAGAACAAATTGCCACCCACTGTACATTAGCCGCCTTCATAACTTGTCTCGTCTCATAAGTGTTACATTCCACTAATTTCATTCCACAGTAGGAAGAGAGAAAGCACTATGTACTTTCTGTAATGCTCTCCGGTTTTTTAGCTATGTTCTCTTATTTTACTATGGTGTTAAGACTTTGGAAACCCTGTTTTTTTCTTTTTCGTTAACGACATGTTATAAAAATAAAATTTTCATTTCATATAAACTACCCCCGGGTTTTGTTCCAGGTCCCCCCATCTCATTATTAAAAGACTGAAGTGTGAATGCTAACACTTACAAGATTGTGAGTTACTCAACTAATCATCCATAGGATTAGATCCTTTCGATTTCTCACATCCACAACCTGTTTCATACCAGGCAACCAGACAAGCAGTATGAGTGTACAGTTAAGACTAAGATCATAAATTGCACTGTGCTATCTTTGAACTACCCAGAGGAAGCCAGGAATTTTCTGTGGAGCATATTCTAATAAAATGAATCCCTGACTGCTGAACCAAGCTACGATTACTAAATCACCTCACTCTACGCAGAAATAAGCTACAGCTTGAAAAGACTGCAAAATCCTAACCCGGTAAAGTATTTCGAAAAGAGCAAATATTTAAAAAGGCATGAGCATCCTGTGTAAGTACAGTCTTCATCAATGATATAACTTTACTCTACACGAGTATTTCCACACAAAAATACATGCCACGTCTTTGTTACTATATAATGGAACAAGAAGTTTTGCCCTAGAAGATACAAGAAAGTTATTGTAAGCAACTTCACATGAGAACTTCACTTTCATAAAGTTCCTCCATTTAAATCACTATGAAAAATCACTTTTCACCTTTTAAAGGGCACACAGGAAAGCTCTAACAAATTTCAGTGGCATTATTTTACAACTGCAAGCTTCCTCCTTACAGGGACTAGGAAAGGTCACTACTGCTAGCAAAGTGGTAAAGATAGTCTCAGAAGAAAAAATAATGACTTAAAGGAGATAAAGTTTAAACTACTCCTCAACATCTTGAATATGAAGTAGCCAGTGCTGCTTTTACCCCAGTGTGCCATCACTTAACAGGCAGAAGCTGAGGTCAAGATTGACAAGAGTCCAGGTACCAAAAGACGGACGTAGGAATCCCTGCTCACATACTAATGAAGTGACTGTATTTCCAAGATTTTTTTGGTAGCTGTGTCCCTCCAAGAGATTTCACTGATGATGTAGATATTATACTGGGGGGAGTGATGGGGTTGGGTGGGGCAGGGGTAGTGTCCATATCTTAAAAAGACTTAGAAGACATGTTTTTCAAACCTATCAGCCAAATACTTAACCCAAATAGTTGCAACAAAAGCACAAACTCCCCTTGCCAGCCCAAAAGGGTTATTTCTGTTCCATTTCAAAAAGAGTAACAAAACACCTCAAAAGTTATGAAAATAATGGCCCTGCAAAGGATTTTAAAGCACTAAACCTCATATTTACAAGGACCAAGGACTTGCATTATGATCTGTCTCCCAAGTAACTTGGAGATGTTTATGATCTCACCTTTTGGTGCAACATCGGCACAAGATCACAGCGGAATGAACTGCCAGCCCAGAGGTTCCCCAGACTCACAACTGGCTTTGTCAGAACATCCGTACGCACATTCCAATCGCCCACCACCAGGTTCACAGAGTGCCTGTCTTTTATTTCACTTGGCCTTGAAAGCTGGCTGATATAAGGCAGCTCAGCTAATTAATTAAAACCTACACTTCCCTTGAAACTAGCTTGCTTCACTAATGATGCCAAGGCAAACATTTCTGTTGGCTTCCTCAAAAGTCTGCAATTGTTCTTAACATGGATGTAGCTTAAAACACCAGAAACAGATAAATTCAATGTTACTGGAAACTGTTCCCCATCCAAAACCTCCATTACAAGGAAGCCACTATGAATATCACAGTTTCAATTCCAAATGCAGCGTTATTCAGGTCTTCTTAAGAATGTAAAGGATAAGATCACAGACAGCTATGATTTTACAGATATTAACATGGTCCCCTAATTATGTCTTTAACAGAAAAATATTTTCCCTCATCTCCAAAAAGGAGACGATGCTCTACACTTCAAAGACAGAGCACTGGAGGATAAATGCCATGATTCTGCAAGAGTTTTAAACCTACTTGACTTCAAGAACACCTTAATATTTACACACATCTTAAAGTTCTTTCCAAGATCACGGTATTAAATGCCACAGAGATGGACTTATCAAAATGTGTGAAATACATTAGGCACCAAATTCTTTCACGTGTCCAGATTAAGCTCTCATTAAATAGATGACTCAGAAAGTTACATCCTGGCAAGTACAAACAAGAGAACATTGTATTTATTTCGATTTTCACAGTTTCAGTGAACACCAGAGGCTTCAGGATATTTTTTAGTACAAAATTCTCCCTGTTTGGTCTGCCCCAGACTTGGAAAAATTACTCTGCAAGTTAGCTGCAAAAGGTTTATTTCTCCCATCAACTTGCTCGTAAGTGCATGAAACCATGAAAAAAAAAAATATCCTGAAAGACACAGGCTACATAAATATAACAAGGTCATGAAACTGCAGGTTATTGGGCCTGCTGAGAGACAGCTCTATTGAGCTGGTGCTGCTCTACTGGCAAACTGCTGCTGCTCAAACCAGGCCTGTGTACTTTCCACTGATTGATTACAATTGCTGCATTAGCCCAGAAGGATAATGGAGTCCAAAGCCAAGGTAAGCCATCATTAGGTCACAGTCCGAAGTTTAAACTACTGTGGACCTCTCCTAAAGCCTGCAAGCACAAAAAAGCATCAATCTTAACAACTGCAAATTACATACTACAGATGCAGGCAAGTGGTTAGCAAGAAGAAATATGAAACAGAAGATTTATTTGAATGAAGGCTGCCCCAGGAAAAAAAGTCAACAAGTATATATTGGGCATAGACATACAGGCAGCTGGAAGGCAGAGAAAACAGCATGTGCTGACTTAACACCCTGGTTTAGGACACACTAGCCTCTTCACAGAGCTGCCCCTCCCAGGGAAGCGAGGCAATCTTCATTAAAGTTCCAGAAGAAGATAAGAACTTGTAAAAACTGGCTCTTCATAGGAAATGCACACTGATGCCAGGGACACCAGTCCAGCATTTTACCTTCACTGAGTGTTATGACTGCAGAAGCTGTAAGTAGCAGTTAGGACATCACTACAAGAGGGACCATATAAAAATGGGGGGTCACGGAAGTTCAAAAGCAACCTGCTGAAAATTAAAGCTCAAAAATCCCCAGTAGCACCATAACCAACAGCACCCATTCACTGCTGCAGACCAGCACATGTGAAACTCCATTTTATAGGACAAACTCTGTGAGACACAAGAACTCAAGAGCTTTGTCGTACAAGAAAACGGTGTCTTGTTGGGTGATAGGGTCGTGTATGCTACTTCAGGTAACCTACACAGAAACAAATCTGTGCTTTGGTCTTACAGGAAACAGAAAAGTAGAACATTTTTTTATATAAACAAACAGAGGAGTAGAACTTTTTTATATAACACTATTACTGAGCAATCCTGTTTCATCTGTGCAAGCTGCCACTATTCAATTCAGACTGTGAACTCTTAGAGGCAAAGGCCATCCCTTATCTCCCCTTGCCCAGCCATATAGGGTTCTGACTACAGCTTCACATGTACTAATTTAATGCATAATTACTGAAAGGACTTCAGGTTAAAATGGTAGCTCAGCAACACAGCTCAGTAGATCATTTGACATTTTCAGGTTTTAATTTATAAACCAAATAGCCAAGTAAATGTAAACACAAGGATTTGCAAATCTTCTGAAAAGTATTTTTCATTTTAAAAAAAATAAAATTATGATACAACTATATGTAAGAGAAACGTATTTCATATGTGGACAAAAGAAAAGAGAAAGAATGCATGGAATCCAACCACGGATCCCAAATCTTTAATGTGTTCTAATTTCTGCAATTAAGTTAATTATTGCACACCAGTAAGTGACCACAGTGTTCCTCAGCTGCTGAAAGCAACCTTTGGATCTGTCATGCTGTCTTCAAATAGGCAATTAAAGTGAAAAATGAGAGTGTGCATAACTTTCCCGTGCCATATATTATATATAAATAACACAACCCACAAATAAGAACAGGACAGATGTTCTCAACCCAAACACTTGATCAACTTAGTCATGCCTTCATCTGTTTGTTTGAAAATATATTGCTTTGCTACTTATTACAGAGAATCTAGTACCTTAGGAAGAGTTTTCCCTGGCCAGAAATTAAAAGAACTTTCCATCCTCTGTCCCCAAAATAATTTGCATTAACCAAGGCTGGACAGTATCAAACGTGCTAGGATAACTGTGAGGTAGTGGACAGATCCGAGCAACTGATCTGGTCCTTTGTTCCTCAGTGGAGCAATGTAGTTGACCAGAACTTACCTAAGGTTGCCCTAAGAGTTGCTTTCTTGCTTTACACAAATTTACAGTACCGTAAAACAAGTGCAGAATGTGGGAAATTATTTATTTAAAAGATAAAAAAAATAAAAAAAGATTATATACTGTAAGCATCCTCAGTGGGAAGCCTGAAGGTCATAACACAACCTGTGAGGATCAACATCACAGCTCCCTTCCTGTCCTTACAAGGTGTGTGAGCTCTTGAGCTCCCTGCAACCATCCTGCACCCGAACCCCCTCTCTCTGGCACAGGAGCACAAGCAGCGTCCTCTCTCAGCACAGAAATTCAAGCTGTGGCCTTTCATGGTCCCACAGCCCAGTCTACGTGCACCTCCCTCAGACCTCCAGCACAGCTAAACACCTGGCTACCACCTACAGCCTGTGGTTGCCTCTGGCAGAAAGGACGGCACCTGATCAACCAGTTTTTAAGCCAACTCCCATGTGCCCCCTTCCTCCAAAAACCCAACCAAAACTCCAGCAGCAACTACAGAGCAGGGAACTGTGTAGGAGGGTATAACCCTAACTCATTAAGAGACTATTACTGTGCACTGTGGTTGCAGACACCCTCATCATATTCTCGGGAGCTCATGTCTCAGAATATAAAAAGTAATGCTGTAAATTAGATACTTAATTTCTATTCAAACGGAATGTAATTGCTGGCAACTGGCTGCAGAGCTACAAATGTCAAAAAAGGCGTCTCGTGATCTTTCAGGTGCAGTGAACTGCAAGCACAATTCATGTGCCGTGATGCTTTTCCACTTATTATGTTAATTAGTTTTTATTTGAAACACACAATTATTGCTGCAACCAAATCCAATAATTAATGGTTACTTTTAATAGCTAAAATATTCATTAATCAAATCAACCGGAGATCAGCAGAGTGCTGGAAAGGTCCTTCAGAGGAGGAAAACCAGAAGCCTGCTGCTACTTTATTTTACTTTTTAAATTGTGAGATGTATTCAATTTTTAATCATTTGGAATGTTAACATCTTGCTTGCAACTCCTCAGTGCAAATATACTTAATGAAGCTTGAAATTGAGAAAAATTAGACTGCCATTTTCACAGAATTTCCCAACATTTAATTCAAGTCAAATAATCTCATGAGGTGCCACCGGCGAGTGTTAAAATAAAAGGTCCATTCACATTTAACAGTCAAGCACACAGGATATAACATATATTATTAGTAATCTCTAAACTGATCCCATTTCAATAATGAAATGAGTATTTTTATTCTTCACCACACTATGACACTTCTTTGATCCGAGTGTTTTAAAAACTCATGTACTGTGGAAAGGCACTCACCTTTAATTCACCCAAATTGGGGAAAGTTCCTAAAAGTAATTAAAAGAAAAAGAAGTCCAAAATTTGGGGATATTATCCTATACTGCAACAATGATAAAACCACATTCGTGATGTGCAGCTCCCTCCCCAAACGCACACACCAACACGATGGTCTTTTTAATCACTTTTGTAGGTCCCGACTACACTGGGTGCCCTCTGCCTGAGTGGCACCACCACAGCTATGTTGGCAGAGCCCTTTAACGGGGACGCGGCAAGAGCACATCAGAAAGATTTCTCTTGTTGACATAGTTGTATCACCTCCCCAGATGACACGGGAGGCCAATAAAAACACTCTGCCAGCATAGCTGCGAGCCCCCGTGGGCGAGCGGGTATGGGGGTGCCTGTCGGGAGAAGTGTTTTTTCATTCTCTGCGCTGACAGACTGGAGAGAGAGGAGGGAAAGGGCTGGAGGGTGCTTTCCAATGCAGGCCCAGCCCTGCACTCAGATTTTCTGGGTGTTCAGTCAAAAACCTCTGTTTCCAACATTCACACATTCCTTCCCTCTCTAAGGTCATACACATCATTACCCATTACATTTGGAAGCCGACAGAAAAGAAAAATGAGCATTCATCTTGCGTTCAGCATTTTGCCAAAACTACACGGACATAATTTTTGGAGTTGGCAAGGGATTGATTGAGGGTTGAGTTTAGTGGGTTTCTATGAGAACCCAGGTCTGGCCTGGGCAAGTCCACTGGGAAATCTGACCTTTTTTGGGCAAAACCTGGTTAACTACTAGTAGAAGAACCATCTTTACATAAACCACAAGTCTGTGCTTTTTCAAAACAAGGATGTGAGTACATGCTTAAATCAATATTCTAGGATAAACAGTTTTGCATAAAGCAAGCAGTTATTTCAAAACAGCTAGTTTTCCTGTTAAAAAAGATTGAAAATTTATAGGCTTGTGTTTTGCCTTTTTATTATTATTACTCAAATACTCAAACCCTTGTTCTCATGTAGTTTTAATAATGAAAACCTGGCTAAACATTCCAAAATAAATAAAACCTAGTTTTACTTTAAATAAAAGTTCAAAATATATATCTTGACAGTTCTGATGCTTGGGGGTTTTATTTCCCAAAGTAGTAATGATCTCCAGGAGTTAAAATAATATGATTATATCCCAACTCCATGGCCAGCTAAACCACAACTGAACTTCAGTGGCACATATTTCATCTGCAGTGTCAGAAGATCTCCATTTCAGACTATCAACATAGCACTAAATTTTCAAGTGTCATTGAAAACAGGCCACTTCTAATTTTGGCTGAAAGCACTAAAATGAACCACTATAGGCAGCGCAGCTAGTATTTCACAAATTAAACCTCTTCATCTTTACTAGGAATCAAAAAGGAAAGCTTTATACTGTAAGTTATTTACTGTGTCTTCACTCCTCTGCAAACAGTGGTTGCAGGGTTTTTTGGTTTATTTCTTGAGGGAGGGTTGTATTAGAAGGAAACAATACATATTTTTCATGTGAGTCACTAAAATTGCTATAAGAAGCTTAACTTCTGGGCCACCAGTCTGCACAGTCTTGTAGGAGAATGGATTCCTAACCTTCACTTACTGCTGACAGGAACAGGGAGCGCACAAAACTAGGCAATTTCTTGTAAGGAAGAAGGAAACGGCATCACTACTTAGCGTTACTCAAGAGAAGCCCCCTCCAGAAGATGGCAACCATGGCTGGTGGAGCAAGAACGGGAACCGACTGCGTAAGAATGCCAGGTGCTCACATAACCTCTATTTCCTGAAATGTCTTTTCCAAATTTCATTTGGACATACTGTGTCTTACACAATTTTCATAATTTCACCACCAACATGCCTTATCCAAGACTATGAACAAGTCCACCACTGTTGTCACCAGTGCTACGGATAAAGCATCCAGCAACAAGCCTACCCCATGGGGAACAAGAAACACACACACACACATCATTTATCAGAACATTTCTTGCAGTTTCCCTCTAAGAGGAAAACATCATCACTGAAAACATTAGGTTCACATTTGTGCACAATTGAAAGGCAAAGCATCTATGACCCCGAAAACAAACCCACAACTATTTTTATTTAGGTTATAGCATCACTTCTAGAGCACCTTTTTAAAGTCTAATATTTAATCACTGAGATAACAAGGCCTGGTATGTTAGAAATTCTTAAAACGCTGTTAACAATAAGCCTTAAGCAACAAGGTCATTTTGTTTGCTCCTAAGTACTAATGGTGGAGCAGATCCCCCACACTTTTATACCTTTGATACCTACTCTTCAAATTACCTTCTCTTGAGAACTAGTAAGGTGAAATAGATTATTTCACCTAACTAAAGTTACCACCTCAGTTCCAGTATCTCCCAGAGAATCATAGAATGGTCCAGGCCAGAAGGGACCTCCTCCAAAGGCCATCTAGTCCGGCCTCCCCACAGTCAGCAGGGACACCCCCAACTAGACCAGGTTGCCCAGGGCCTCATCGAGCCTCACCTTGAATATCTCCAGGGATGGGGCCTCAACTACCTCCCTGGGCAACCTGTTCCAGTGTTCCACCACCCTCACAGTAAAGAACTTTTTCCTATTATCCAATCTAAATCTGCCCTTTCCCAACTTAAAGCCATTGCCCCTCGTCCTGTCACTGCAGGCCTTTGTAAACAGACTCTCCCCATCTCTCCTGTAGGCCCCCCTCAGGTACTGGAAGGCCGCTATTAGGTCTCCCCGGAGCCTCCACTTCTCCAGGCTGAACAACCCCAGCTCCCTCAGCCTGTCCTCATAGCAGAGGACACCCCATCCCTGGAGGTGTTCAAGGCCAGGCTGGAACCTGGTCTAGTGGTAGGTGTCCCTGCCCAAGGCAGGGGTTTGGAACAAGATGATCTTAAGGTCTCTTCCAAACTAAACCATTCTATGATTGTATGATTCCATGATCTTCAGCCACTGGAAGCCAAGTGTGTTAAGTGGTTTGGTGCCCTCCAACGTTTGACATCTTGCCACCTGAGTCCAGCTCCTACAGGGCAAGAGTTTGCAGAGCTGGGAAGCTCTCACAGCTTGACTGGAACTGGATCCTGTAATTTGCTGTCTCAGCACAGTGGTCTGAACTGATACAACACAAAGGTAAAACTGAGGTAAAACCTTGCCCAACCACTCATGAACTGAGGCTGGCGGAGGGAAGAGAGGAGACATCTTCTCTCCTGGGGAAAGCTGGGCCAGATTGAGAAACTGTTGAGAAAACTTGAGTTTTCAGCACAGCCAAATGACTTTTTCCTCATCATTAAGCTCACTGAAGGTTTCTACAAGCTGAGGCACCCCGCTGTGTGCCATCGGCAGGGGCGGGAGGGGAGGAGAGCTCGAACCCACAAAGTCGTTTTTAACTCTTACCCCGACCACCCTTCCCACCACGGGCAGTGGCGGCCGCTCCTTCCCGGGGAGACATGAGCAGCAAAGAAAGGCCTCGTACGGAGACCTTAGCAGCAGATGCAAGAGAAACGAGGCATTCAGCTCCGGTGTGAAACGACAGACCACCGGCGGCGGATCGTTAAAGCGACGAGGATCCGTTTGCACTGAATATACCGCAGCCTTTGCAAACCTCCCGTGCCCTTCCACGCAGGGGCGAGCAGGGCGCGCCCAGCCCGCAGAGACCGAGAGGCTCCGCTGAGGAGAGGCGAGTCCGCCGCGCCCCCTCACGGCAGCACCGAGAGCGCGGCACCGGCCGCCGGCGCCGCTCGCCCGCCGCCATTTCCCTTCCCGGGCGCCGCTGAGGTGCGGGAGCGGCCAGCGGCTGCCGCCGTTTGACAGACATTATTTTCACCTCCCCGCAAAAGGAAGGGTGTTCGAGTCCTTTCTCACCGTCCGAGTTTTCTCCTCAAAAGGCACGGGCGGCAGCCTCTGTGTTTCCTCTGTCATTTCTGGAGGACACGCAATCCCTCAGGTGCTCTACGGCAGTGGTGATGGGAAGGATCCGGAGGTACCGCATTTAATAACAATAAAAAATAACAATAATTTTCCCGTCAGGGGAAGCCGGAGCGATCAGATCAGCAAGCAACTGAGAGGAAACCTGAGGGTGACAACCTTCCAGGGGAACACTGGGCACTGTGAGTGCCGTAACAAGGCCCCAGCGCCGCGACTGCAGGCCACACAAAATGGCTTCCCCGATGAACACCACAGGTAGGCTCGTTCACCTTCACAGCTGAGAGGGGTGTGCAGCAGCCTCGGCCTTTATCGCCACTTATTACCATTAAAACATTCCTCCTAGAATTTACAATACACTACATTCATCACAAAACACTACATTCAATTCCACAGTTTTGCCTGACATTCACATACGCTGAAGCGTCTTTACTTCCTTAATGTTTTATGTAATAGAAAGTGTCAGAAGGGCACTGCACTATTGGCAGGTGGAAGTGGTGCTCCAGGTTCGTACAAGTCAAGCTCAGGAATGCTTCACAGCAGAGAAAGCTCATTTTCTGCTTAGGAATACCTAAGAGGATCAAGCAATCTAATAAATGCACCAATATGTCAAAAATATCTTTTAATTAACTTAGGGTGAGATAAAAGATACTAAAGAGAAAATTTCCTACGAAGAGTAAAATGTCTCCTTGCACTGAATTATGTATGACAAAAATACATTCACTCATTTGTGTACGCGCACTTGCTACATTGTGTATTTCTGTTGTCTTGTAAGAATGCAAACAACAATGCCTCACCACTAGCTTAGTACAACTTCAAAAGGTAGTGCTGCTGTTTCAAAACAGTGTTAAATTTACTGTATGGCTAGAAATCTGTAGCCATTTGAAAAATGGATTATTCAAATCGCCAAAACATCAGTTATTTTGCTCTTTTTATGTATTGTAAGTAATTAGCATTAAGAACTTGGAAACAGGTAGGTGGGAAAGGAGGACATAGTGATGTTGAAAACTTAAGCAAAGCCTTCTTATATTGCGATACATAAATATCTACCATATACACCTTTCCTGGTACCTCAAAGAAACAATGCACATTCCTCTAAACAATTTGGTTGCTAATTTTACATTTAATTGCTGCCAAAAAATTTTACTTCCTAAAGTGATGGTTTAATACCTTCTAAATTCTACTATTGTTACTACTAAACAGCAGTTAACTGTTAGAAGTTGATAGCATTATCCACTATTACAGTAATACATCTTAATATTATTTTATTCTGTACTGTTCCTTCTCTGATGAACAGCTGATTATGAAATAAAAAGCACACATTTATCAAAATGATTCAAGAGATATGATAAAATGGAGACACTTACTAGATAAAGGTTTTGATGCTGAATTAAGGACAATTTAAACTGATGAATTTGGCTCAATGTTTATTCAGCTATGCTGTTACATACTCTATTGGGAGTTACTTTTAAACACAATTTCTAAAAATTCCCTAAAGAGCATGAAATAATTTGGTCCAAAAAGACTATCAGTCTCTAGAAAGACACTTTCAATTTTAAAAATAACAATTCTTTCTCAAAACATATTTCAATAATCATCTCACAAATGTAACTGCACACAACATTTAAAAAATAACATCACCTTTCCAAGTATGTTACTACACGCAACAGCAGATGGCTTCCCATTTGTAATCTGTTTCTGTCTTCTCAAGAAATAGCCTAAAAAGTTTAACCAAACTCTTTAAAACGTTTCCATCAAACATTTCTTTAAAAGGGTACGACCTATGAAAAGGGTACTTGTTCAGAGGAAGAGCTTGTTTTATATGCCATTTCTAAACAAACTAATAAAAGAATCCAATTGGCAACAAAATCTTTCTCCAGGTTCAGTAGACACCTGCATATCAGGATCAGGACAATGTAGCTGCATTCCTGTCGGGATTAGTTCACAATATTTGGCTAAAGTTTCTTTGAGCTCTCTTCGTATTCAGGATTAACAGAGCAAATAAGCATGGAAGTTGAACTACAAGAGAAATAAAGACCGTCAGCATGAATACTCCCCTCCAAAGCATTTTCCCTGCCCCTCCCAGTGAGCCTGTTCTATTCCCTACTCTCCTGTTTATAAATACATCCACTAAGGCTAAGCAAAGTATCTCCCTCTCCATTCAGTTTGGATTTTAGCAGCTTTTAATATTAATTCCTTAATGCAGTGTCAGTGTGCTCACCCCTTGCTCTACACAGTGGTATTGATTTGCAGTGAGAAGCAGAGAAATGCCTGGTAACTCCTCCATAATTTACTCTAGCTCTAAAGCTTTTCACTACAGTCAGTAGACTACCTAATAGCCTAGCCAAAATGAAGACAAATATCTTCTATGACAGAAAACTCCAGGGAAGGTGGCATGAATTAAGAGTATGGAAATAAACACCTTAAACAAACTACCTCAGTGGGAGACTGACATTGTCTGTCTGCCAACGAACTGCAGACAAGATGCTTAGAAAAGCCCCATAACAAAGAAAAAGCTGCATATTGTTCAAAGGTTCCCATGTCAGCGCCACGCCTGAAGCCAGAAACATTCATAACTTTTCTTTTGCTTTTCTTCTTTCTGGGGAGGAGAAGGGAGTGGAAATCAAAACAAACAAACAAAAGTATCTAAAGAAGTTTGCTTTTATTGCTATCTGTCCATGCCAAGTACTAATGTATAATGCCGGGGTTGAAGATTTTTTGTTTTTGTTTTGAAATGGGTAACAGAGCCCTACAATTTGGCTGAATCATAAAAAGCTTCAGACACTCCTTACCACAGCATCAACTCAGAAACCAAGCTTGCCAATTTGATAAGGCAATTAGCCTTGTTTACATCTTTTCCTAATTAGATCTACCTTTTTCTCCTTTACATACTTGGAAACACTTTACAAAATTTGCTAACAATTAAACAGACTGATAGCTGTCCAAAAATGCCCTCTGTATTGCCTTGGTAAGCAGAATTTCAGTATGAGCAGTCAAAATGTAAGTTTTCCTGTTGTATCGCTGGGGTAAATGCTTTCCAGCTTCCAAGTCTGAAGGCACGTGCTGGCGTATCATTCCAATACAAGACGAGACCCAAGTACTCCAACAACCCATTGCAATCTGACTTCAACAGAAATAAATCTGGTGGAGTAGGCTGTGGAAGGAAGGCACAAGAAGGTACAGCATGCTCTACTGTGCCTCAGTCTAAATCATGAGTGGACTATGCCAGAGGAGGGTGACAGGAGGCAGACTGGCACTACAGTCATGATGCAGCCTGAGGTAGCGTCTGCTGGGAAGACAATAGTCCATTCTCCATGTCGATGCAATAAATGGCCTCTCTGCAGCTACCAGCTAAGATTATAAATCAGCATGTTTTGCAATATTAAAAGCCACTCCAGCTGCAAAGGAACCGAGATCATAAATTCTTCTCAACGCACCTTTGAACAGCATCAGGCAGTGGTGAGGCTTTGCTGAGAACATTAGACAGCTGTAAAATAGCTGCTTCAATTTTAGTTTCTATTCCAGGAGATGGAAAAGACCTGTATGAACTATTTAATTAACAGATCAAGCCAGTAAGACCCATGAGGAAAAAATTCAGCTCTTAACAAAAGGTTTTAACTCTGTGTCTTAAAAAGATTACATTTTAATTCAATTCAAAAACATCAAATAGAATGCAAGACAAAATGCTGGGTTGAAGAACATCTCCAGATCTCATCTACCGTTTACTATTAATGCCTGTCAAGTTAACAGTGGGGCTCCAGTTTGAGGTATTTGGCAGAAGGATCAGCATGCTAACTAGAGGTCTGGGGAATCCACACCCTACCTCTTCCTCACACAGGCATGAAAAAGGTCATTGGTAATCAGTTTATTTTCTCATATGAAGTCAAATGGTTCCTAATCTCTAGCTGATCATTTATCAAAAAGGAAAGCAGACTACTTTTTCTACAATGCAACAGCAGCTGTAGTTCCCCTCACGTGTTACCTATGCAAACTGCATCTCTGCTGTTCACTAGATCTGGTTATTTAAGAGCGGGTTTGGAGTGGAAGGGGAAAGGATCTGCCACGACCATTAAAGGATCCTTGAATTCTCTGGCTAACGATGATCAACAGCTGCGACTATTACTCAGTGCTTTTATTGACACTTTGGCTCTGAATGTCAGAAGAGCAACATGTTATAAAATCCGAATGGACGCCATTAGTAAAAGAACAACAGTTAATTCTCTTTAAGTCCAGTTATGCTCAACATGAAGCCAGAAGGGAGCCTACTAGCTAGCATATTGCCTGGAATAATGGGCATGGAGACAGTAACAACCTATGCCACAGATCTCTAAGACAGGACCCCTAAGAAGTGAAGCAGATGTGAGTTTCATGGACTCTGTTGAACAGATTAAGAGATGACATAGAAAATTATATCCTTTTCTGTTTCTTACAGCAAGTCTGGACACCGTCCTGGTCTCCAGCATAATCAAGACATTTTAGATCTTGTCTTCTGTCCAGATATGAAGATCTTCATATAACAATATTCATTCCTCCAGGTTCAAAGGAAAAATGAAAAAGAACTGTCATGAGGTAACTGGAAAAACATTGCACACAAAGTATTGTTTTAGCCCACCATCACTAATGGTAAAGCTTATCTTAAAGAAAATTATTAAGTACCAAAGTTAATTTTGGTCCAAATTTTAAAAAACAGAGTGAATGTTCTGCCACTGACCAGGATCAAAGGCTACAAGTTCCATTTCCAGGTCAGCCACAGACTGCTTAACAGTCTTAACTGCTTAACAAACTCATTTCTTTACTAAATTCACCTTTATTTTTCTATTTTTTTTTTTATGCCTCAACCCTTCTTCTATTTGCTGTGGATAAAATAAAATGAGACTCCTTATACTACATTATATTTGCTGACACAACTAAGTATCTATGGACAGTGAGATGTGAGCATAACTGTACTTGGTGTCCCTGCCCAAGGCAGGGGCGTTGGAACTACATGATCTTTAAGGTCTCTTCCAACTCTAACCATTCTATAATTCTATTTAAAAATCTTGCCATAAACACACTTCTTTTCGCAGTTCCAACAAAAACAAAATGCTATTGGTCTACATTATTACCAGTATTTTATTACCATTATTTTACAGTTTACCACTGTAAATAAAGACACAAAGAACTTAAGCTGTAAGGTACAACGCTCAGGAGAAAATGCAAGAGATTCTGTGTATATAAAACTAGTCACTGTCTGCATCCAAACATTCAATGATCTACAAATACTTGGAGCCACCAAAACAGAGCGATTGGGGTGGGTGGGGAGGATGACACCCGAAACCACCACTACCACCCTGAAAATCAAAAAGAAGTAACTCAGTTTGAGTTCACTGTCATGTTCCTGGCAAAATGTCTGCTGAGGCACTGCAGAGAATTTTATAGGCCTAGAGGAGACACTGAAGAAATACAAACAAATCAATGAATACCAGCCGTGAGAGATAAACAGTTTCAAATGCTTCATACAACTAGAATCACTTTGCAGCCAGATTCATTGCCAAGATGAAGACTTAGAAAGCTTCTGTCAGACTATGTCCAATTACAGTGCTTTATGAAAACACAGGGGATACAGTACGCCTTGATGAGGAAAAACAGTGTATATATATGCTCATCATCCTCCAGTAGAAAGCACTGAGGTAAGTACTAGTTGTTATGGATACGTCTGCATAAGTAATGGGTGTTATTGCAATCTAACCTTCAGTTTTGGTTTATTTTGTATTAGAGGGTGTGGGTGTGTGCATAGAGATTTATGGTTTATGTTATAAACTGTGTGCCACAAAACCCTGAAGTGTTCTTACAGTGCGTGACTGAAAAAATACCTTCAAGCAATGAGTTTAATGTAAAACCAGAGTAATTAAATTCGGCAGTTAGAAGTCTTTAAGAAAAGGCACTGCTAATTGTTCTTTTAATCAATTTGTGTATTGCTCACAAGTTAAGAACTATTCTTTTATACACAATGAATATAAGCTGTTTCTCACCAAGTACACACAGTTAAATGTGAATAGTTTTCATGACAGAACAGATACACGACTCATTTGCACGCTCCTTCTGTCAACTGACCTCTTATACTAACAGCTGTTTTTCTAGTGACTGATGCTATACTAGGAAAAAACCCAAACCATCATTGATGACCTCAAAGTTACTAATGAGGCACATACAAGCTAGAAATACCATCATATTCTATACAATTTCCTTTGTATGCATACAATATAGGAGGAAAAATTATAAGGACCACAACAAAACTCTAGATCAGTTTTGGTGTTGATACCCAGTAATATAAGATGCATGTGTGAAACAAGCGGTGTTGTGTGGTTTTGTTGTTTTGGTGGTTTTTTTGTTTGCTTTGGTTTGGGGTGTTTTTTTAAGCAGATTTCAATTTCAGTAAGAAAACTCCTACTTACTAGTAACAGTCTGTGTTCTAAGCCTGTTAGATAAATCTGACAACTCCAGAAAAAGTTGGCTTATGTGGTTTTTATTTTTAAATGAAAAACACAACTTGCTTTGTTGTATTTAGGTAAATTAAAAAAAAATAATAATCTTGCCAGATATGGAAATAAGTCAAGTGAAAAATCAGATTCCTAGATTTTTATCCCAGTGAAGGCAACCTCACAGGTTTCACTTGTCAAGACGGTGCATAGAGTTTGGATGCAATAGGCCTACAAAGCTCAAAGATGATGATTTGAAAAGCACTATAATAAATTAAAACCTTGACCTGTTTCCTTGGACCTCCAATTCTCCTTTATACTCAAGCTTGAACACCTTGTCCTGCTCTTCTTCACTCCTCACCAGTCAGCAAAAGGTAGTTTGTGCTCAAGTGCATGTTTTGATCAGATGAAAATAGAGCAACGAGGGAAACCCTTCCGTTCTCTCTTCCAATACTCGGAGCCCAAGAGGCTCCAGCAGCCTATAAGAAGAGTTGAAAGGAAGTAATCTTTCAGCCTCTTCAACAACCAGCCTTTGACAACTTGAATTTTTAGAAACTTTTTGCTTCTTTACAATCTCTAACAAACATCTACTGTGTTAAAACAACGAACAGTTTTCAGAGACCTGTAATCTGGCCAAATTGAAACAGTGTTAATTAAAAAAACAGTCCTCTTTTCCCACTGTTAGATTCTAAAACTTGTTCCAAAACAGAGACATGGATCATCTGGATGAAATGGGTGTTCTTTCTTTAGCATTAGGGGAACATATTTCTTCCTAATTTTCTTTAAAAATCACATGAAACTTTTTATTAAAAATTACAAAGAACATGTCCAAAAGCAGACATGGAACACAGAAATGTCCACAGAAATGGAAAATGGAAGTTCATTGAGAGGTCTTACCACAATTTCTTTACAGTTCTGAAGGGGCTCATTATTTTAAAAGTTATCTGTTGAACAGGTACAGAACAAGGAACTGTCATAAACAAATAGTTTTATTGACAAAACAAGAGCATCTTGACAACATGAATACAGAAGGAGATACTGTCTAGCAGAACCTTTCTTTCTTCTGCTCTTTTAAGTATTTCTTTAACCCATCTCCTTTACTTTGAAACAAGAGTGGAGAGAAAAACCTGCCAGATAACTTTGCACCTTATCTATTTAATAGAAGCCAATCTCTGAAAGGGAAAACTAAACCCTCCCCAGTTCAGAATTTCCCAGCTTAGTTTGTGCCAGTCTCTGGCACCATCAGCATTTATTTCTTGTACTCTTTTCCAAATTTCTTTCAACTTTATGACTGCTCCGAGTTTGTTTTTTGTAAAACTCGTAATTCCAGTTCTAGAAGACTGGAGCATCTTCTAGATGGAGGTAAAATTCTTTCACTCTCATCATGGTGAGTGACCTTGAAGCTGTTCTCCCATATTCTCAGCAATACTGGGCCATAAGGAACCTCTCACTCCAGTGGATAAGCAGCAGCGTTTCTTTCCCCCTACCCCCAGTCACATCTCACAGCTGTTTCTGGGAGGACTCCCAGTTTCAGGAATAGGTACATTCAGTCTCGCTATGTCTGGAACTTCGTGCACCCAACGAGCTACTGGCATTTAGCTCCGAGCTCAACCAGAAAATACTGCTGTATGAGAGAACTGCTATAACTCTTGTTTATTTTACCCATTCTAATGTGTTCTCTGTCTCTCCCTTTCTTCCCCCTCCAATCTGCCTACAGCT
Organism: Arenaria interpres; assembly: GCA_013399435.1. NCBI lineage: Eukaryota > Metazoa > Chordata > Aves > Charadriiformes > Scolopacidae > Arenaria > Arenaria interpres. Next base: position 83,172 of record VXAK01007876.1, on the reverse strand, counting down.
GCTATGCAGCAATTTTTTAACTTCAGAGGAAATCTGAAAACCAACAAAAAATGGTCTTCAAAACCAAAATTCAAGTCTGTATTTGACCTGCCAAATGAACAGGTACTGTCACCAAACAACAAGCCAGACATTTGAACTCTCAAATACTGCCAGGACAGAGAGCAGCTTGCCTGTTCAGATGAGCAGCCAGTCTTTTGAGACCTCAGAGATAAACCAGACAAAATGCTGGACAGGAACAAAAGGTACAGAAACAGTGTGGAAGAGCCATAGCCTAGGATGAGAACACAAACAGGGGAAAAAAAAAAAAAAGCTTTCTGAATTCAGTAATTTTGCAAAGCCAAATTTAACTCATAAAAGTAAGTAGTTTGAAAATGAGCATAAGATTTTACCCTTCATTTCCCATGGCTTTTGGAAGTAAGAAAGTGCATCATACCAACTCAAAACTGCAGAAAAATTTATGGAAAAAACCGTTTGTACTTTGATACTTTCTCCATCACAAGTTTGGAAGGAATGTAACTATGCAAATTCAATTTACAGCATGCTATATATAGTGACAGATTTCTGCATGTCACATAGAAAACTGTTTCCCTCTTTGTTGCTGTGTCTTTCCTAGGAGGTGAGAGAGTAAGCTATACTATTCAAAACCAAAATTAACTCAGAAAATAAGAGATACAAGAAAGGAACAGGTATTTACAAAACAATTTTCCAGATATTCTAGACAGTTATTAAGATGGATTTGTTTTATATGCTGTAGCCTCTGGCATAAGCTTAGAAGAACAAATGGCTTGATCCCACAACCCTTCTTCACACAGCTTAATCTTACTGCCTTTGAGGAGTAACGTACCTGATAAGAGAGTAAACAATGGAGGCCCTGAGATCAAATAACTCAGATAGACAGATACCAAAGTGAACTGAGCAGAACCGAGTCTAACTGGCTAAGAACTAGGTGCAAATAGTACTGCAGACACTTGTTTTTAGAATTCTTGTGATGTATTACATTCATCTTTTGGGCTTTCAAGCCACCATGACAGCACTGGCAGCAGAACACAGAAGCTGAAGTTAGAGAATGCTCTTATCGGATGCTCCCACTCTCTGAAATAATGATGCAGGCAGACGTAGGCTGCCCTGTAAAATCAGGCACTGCTTTCCCCAAACTGCAAGCCAGGCAGCACCGAAGCATATTGGTAAGAGTGCAGTAAAAGTTCAACTCTTGAAATAGCTGCCTTAGTGTAAAATAGGTAGACTGCGCTGGGCCACAGCTACAGAAACAGAGCAGAGATTTGAGTTTTCAAAATATTACTGCTGTCATGCAAAAGGACTCTGGGGTCTGACCTCTCCAGCAAAGCAGTCAAAAATGGAAGCAATTAATTTGTCATTACTGAGTTTATCAGCCAGGATAAAATGAAGCATGTAGGAACTGTACCCTGCGAAGCCTCAGATAAATGGTAATTTGCTCCGTGAAAAGTTCATGAGGCAAAAACAAGACCTCTGATACATAATACATAGTGGCGAGGAGAGGACAAGGGTTGCAGTGCCTCCGAGAACAAGCTTACTTCTGAGCCAGAATTCACTCAAAGTTTCAGCTAAGAAGAAAGTTAAAATTCTTACATCTGCTTACATTTGTGCTAAATGGTTGCACAGTGAAAGGTGGTGCAGGTGAGAACTTGCAAGAAAATGAGAGCATGTCATTATTAAGGAACAGGAAACTAGTAGCCCAAAAAATAATGTCAAGGAAATTATCACCAGGGACCACAGCTGGCTAATACAAGCACTGAGATACACAAGTATACCCATAAATCTTGTGAGCTCATCAGCTATCATGACCCTGATTTTTGCATGAAGTGTTAAGTTTTGTCCCACTTTCATGCCTTTCACTCATTTTCCACTTCTTAGGTATTCAACAGAACCACTCCTGTGGAAGTGAGAAAGTCCATACATTCAACCTCTCCGTACGGTTCAGAATAGCACACCACAGCTGCCTGAACTCCTGCCATGGCCTTGCACCTTTCAGTGCAGGATTATGACATCTTTCAACAAAGCATTTTTGAGTTTAAATGGCTTGTCTTAAGGCTTTCAGTAGAGAACTGCAGGGCTTCATGAATCATTGCAAAGATGGAAGTACCTGCTGTCAACACACATTCACATCGCAACTGTTTCACATAAAACCAGAGGACGGACGTATCCGGAGTGGTCCCACTTTGCATTGCTTTACCAGTGGCTCAGAAAACAAGCAGCTGTGGAAGTTACAAGACCACACACCTTAGATGAATAAAGTGTTTTCACTGTGATTGCTCATGTTCTTTTCAGAAGGGTTCTTTACTCGAATTTCCACTACTGGGGGCACTGATCTGATTTCTATTAGACATCTTGCTATGTATGTCCCGCTCCACACTCCCATGACACAGGCCTTACTTCCACATAGGCAAAAAATGCCATCTAAAGAATGCCTCATTTCAGCTCGTTTGTTTTCTTTATGAACATACTGCAAATGGGTATGTTCCAGCAATCTCTATTTGTACCGGACATTGTTTGGGAGACCAAAGAGCACTGAGGCAGTGGCACTCCTCAGAGACCACTAGCAGGATATCTCCATGGTGACAGCACGTTTCAGATGTGTTAAACATGATGACTGCATAGTATTTTAGAAGAAGGATAAATACGTCATCAAGTTTGGGAGACAACAATGAGGTATTTCAATGACTTTTATTACCCCTAAAAAATAGATACTAACTTGACAGTGCTAAGAATCAATATGAACCCAACTGATACAAAGTATCTTCAACTACAGAAGCATTTGGGATTTACCAGAAAAAAAACGCACTTCCAGTTTTTCATGGGATTAGCAATGGAATCTAGTTATGATGTTTTGACAACATAAGCACTTAGGTGCTTTGTTAATCAGGTTTTGAAACCTTGAATTTAACACTTTGGAGCAAAATATTGTTTTAATGAACACAGCAGAATCAGATGAAGATTGATCAAGTGATTAGCCATTTTTCATGGTTACATTTCAAAAGGCAGATCTATGATACAGACCTAGAGATGCTACAGTATGTCCCAAAGGTAACTTCTTTAGGAAAATGTAATATTTCAGGGAATAAGTGACAACACTCTGAATTGTTTTAACTGAAAACATCAGATACTAACTACTTTATGCAGCTGGTAATTTTTTTTTCTGGATTTTATTTTCACACTCTTCTCACTACTTTCCCCACATGTATTCCTAGCATTTAATTTTCTTTTAGAGTTCACATGCTAAGCCCCTGTAGGAGTCTCAAAACGATAGTCAAAACTCTGAATTCTAGCGCAATGCAAAAAACTATTGAGAAAAAAAAATTACCTGTAGTTCTTAATAACTTGTGGTTTTACATATATATATTTGGTACATTTTACATATGAAAGAAGTTCATTAACCCTTCTCCAAAGTCATCTAGAGGTAATACCACATGAAATAATTTTCCTCTTTTATATGGGGTTTCTTTTAAGATTAATACCTCAAATACCCAATTTGAAGAATTCAGAAATGAGCAAACACAACCAGTTTGTACAAACACCATCTGCTCTTCTTCTTAGGAATGAGAAAACCTTTTAGGATGCTCAACAGACTTAATTTTTAAGAATCATGATGTGGAGATAACCCACCATCTGTACAAGATATTCTTAGGGCAAGCCAAATAATCTGTTCTACACAGATTACAGAGAAATGCACATTATAAACCACACAGTTGTAATTTAATGCAGCCAGGAGCCACATCACAGGCACAACATGATGCTTCTCAGTAGGTATATAAAGGAACTATGGGTTCATCTCTGAGAAAAGAACATAGTTACATAAATACGTAACTATGGTTATATGTTGCCCAAGGTTAAAATTACCTCAATTTCCAAAGTAGTCACATTCTCAGACAAAGAGTTTTAACTTTCTGCCAGCATTTCTTTCAAAAACATTGCTCCACATCAGAGCTCAAGACTCCAAATAGAATCTTGACACAAGGACACAAGGTGAGACAGACAAAGGAGAAATCAAATTAGACATCTGCTGTACAAGCTGCAGAGAGACAACAACATTTCACTCACAGATCCCTTTGTTCACTCCCCTCTCCTTGTCCACTAGCACTACAACACTTCACACTTCCAGGTTGAGTTGTAACATTCAACTCAAGACAACCATTATACTACTAAGGTAATTCTATATATTTTATTCTGATGTATTACATGACACGGGATAGAATAATACAAACATTTATTTCCCAGAAAAGATGTTACAGAAGTAAATCTATGATAACAGATGAGTAAGGTCTCTGTTTCCAGTTTAAGTAATCTCTTACCTGTTACCATGGTAGTAACAGGTAACTGTTACTGTTAGTAACACAACTAATGCTAGCAAAGCTGTTGGCTAAAATATGAACTCTCCCACAGCAGCCTGGTTTGAAACTCAAAGTCAGCAAGTGTGCTGGATTCAGCTTGGGATCACGCCTCAGGAGACTTACAGAGTTATTAAGTCTCTCTTCAGGTACCCAAGGAAGTTAGAAATTCAAATGGAGTTTCAAGAAGAACAAACACATACTCCAAACCTATTAAAACAATTTAGGGAGCACTAAATACAGTAATTCCTTGTTGCAATTACATTAATGATGGTGCAAGGGAACTTCACATCAAGAAGCCTCAGAAAAGTCTAATAGTAGTTAAATACATTGGAAGGCTATTAAAGGAAATCTGCATTTATTTGATTTAAACCAGCTGCATAAGAGTTCTGAAGGAATAAGATGTAGTTATTACCATAAGGAAAGGTAAAAGTTGCTCAGATTCAATTTGTAGCCATTTTAAAGTGAAATACGTGCACTCAAGAGCCAAACAGAAGATGTAATTATCACAGCTCAGTTGTATTTATTTAAAGTCATCCAACATTCCTCTGAAAGTTAACATTTTTAAAGGAAATATTTTCAAGTAAAACATGAATGTATTTTTCCCCCAAGAGTAGAACAATTAGCACAGCAGGTTTTAATCAAGTGGTTTACATTCCCCTACCCTGAACTCTCCAACTACAAGCATCACAAATAATCTCTCTTTTCAGATATCAACAGGCTAAGAAATGCCAGTTGTAATTACAAACTTTATGAAGTTGACAAACGCATTCATAGTAACAACTGCTCCTTACCCCCATGAACTCTCATAAACCGGGGCTAAACCTAATGGATTCAGCCCTTCTGTAACCATACTTTAGCAGTTCTCAAGAGACTGTTTTGCACGTTCTCTTGCACAAAATTAATTAAGCAGCATCAATCTAGCAAGTTACTTGTAATGTAAGAATGTTTTAGAGGATGAGGTATCTAATTCTACAAGAATTTGAACCAGGGAACTGTAAATAAAAAAGCAGTAGCTCTATTATTGATTAAGAAAAACTATAACCAGTAATCTCACTTTGCAGTTTCCAGCAGTTACATGGGAAGACTTGTTTCCAAGTACTGCAGTATATCTGAGCAGTGTAATTGTATCCCTCAATAGCAGAATCTTATAGCACTTTAAGTTCACTAGTGTGTCCCCTGCTTTTAGCCTCAGAGACCAAATTTTGCATTAATTCATCATTACCTCTAAAAAGCACCTCCATAGCTACATCTGGAATGGTCTTTCTAGAATGAAACTTAGACCTTCCGTCTCCACTTCAAGAGGCCACCCTGCCTTCCACAGCAGTACCTCTACTGTCCTCGGAGTCCTCCCTGCCGCTTCCAATGCACCCACTCTAAATCCCACCTCTGCTATCCTCAGCTTCCACACAGAGCCCCAGGACATCCCACTGCTTCACATACGCAACCCTATGCCTGATACCGGCCAGGCAGAAACAGCCCTGTTTGAGCTCCGTGCACGCCGACCCACTGCCAAATAAAGGGGGGAAACTCCACAGTTTTCCCTATTGCTTACTCTGCAGAGGCAATAATATCCCTTACCCCCAAAAGTTTGCACAAAGTTTCTGGAAACTGACTATCTTTGAGTGAGATTTCAACCCCACTGCTGAGTTATAGCACACACCTGCCAACACATTCAAAAGCCATTAGAAGGAGATACTGTGGCCTTTAACTTTTGTTCCTCATGAACCTAAGAAAGTACCAACTGCTGCCATCTTCCAGGAAGGGCTGGGTAAGATTTGCTGCAATTAAACATGTGCATACATTTTATTTAAAAAAGAAAAAAATTGAAAAAATTGCTTAGCATGTTACCACCTCCATGGTTTTATTAATTCCTCTATCCATAAGCTTTGTAGAGAATGTAGAAGCAGTGGTGACTTGACCCTGACGTGGCTTCCCCATGACCCATTGGAGCATAACTATAAAGACAAAAGGAGCAACATTCAAAACCTTAAAATCATCCGTAGCGTCCTCTGGCAGCATCTCATTCCCTAAGCACCTCTGCAGCACCCCCAGGACTGCCGTCCTTGGGATGGTTTCCAGTCCATTTGCTGTACAGTGGAAGCCTCCATCGCTCGGACCACTCACACGGTAGCGTTTCATTCCTGCTGCAAATGCAGCAAGATCACTCTTCCTGTTTTTAAAGGCAAACGGAACAGAATGTTCAACCACACTAACACTGAAAAATTGTTCCAGCTGTTGCATGTTTTCAGTCACTTTTCTCTTGCTGTCCTCATACACCCCATTCACTTCCTGTAATTGCACGACAAATACCTAATGACAAAACTGCTACTTGTTGCAAATCATTTGTAATAATTCAGACTTTTGGTGGTGGAACGTGAAACTGCCGATGGGGGACAAGCACTCATGACATGCAGCCAAGGTTATGAAGCTGCATATGATTCCTAATAGCCCTGGCTTGCTTCCAGCTGTGTTAGGTTAGAGAGTGACATGGGAAGCCACCAGATTGTTAGTGAGACACCAAACTAAGAACAATTTCAAAACAGACTTGGGGAAAGGGGGGGAAAGCTGAACACCTAGACTGTGTGAAAGGTTATAGGGTATTTATGCTACAAGACATAGCAGGTTTTTTCCATCTCACTTCTCTTGCTTAACACTTCAGCTTTGGAGCAATGCACTAAGGAAGAAACACCCTTAAATAGATTATAAAAGCTATAAGAGAAGAGGGATCATGACTCGGAATTTTAAAATTAATTCAGGTCTTGTCAATTCTAGCAGACCATAGTGACAAAGAACTAGTGAAACAATGAAATTGCACTATGAAGAAGCAGCAGAGTGAATTATAATTAAGCTCTGTTTCACTGCTTCCTTCTTCTTTCCAAATCTAATACCTAATCAACATTTTGGGAAAGCAATCATGTTAATGGTTTGATAATTCAGACTCTGAGGTTAAGTACAAGACCTCACAGTAAAAATTTGAGTCCTATAAAAGGTTCTCCATTAGGAGTCTACCTAATATCATACCACCAGCAACATGAGGCAACAAAAGCAATTCAATTTAAAATAAAATTAGCTGAAAGACTAATTATTCCACCTAACTCTTAAGGCAAACTCCTTTATGTTCTAAATTAAGAACCTGAGGCAGAGAACTCTTAAAACTATATTAAATTGTTTCATTAACACAGAGTACTTCAAGATCTATGACATGTACCACAGTTTTAAGTGAGCTTTAAATGAACTATTCAGAACAAATCTGACTCCCATAGTGTAAACCTTTATGGTTTTGGCTACTTTCAAACAAAATCCAGCCTTGTGGTCTAGCTAAGTCTGTTTAGGACAAAGTCTAATGGCCATTTCCATGTCTGGCCAATAAAGTTAGCATGAAAGAAAGTGCAGTAGTATAAGGAAGATAAGAAAAAGACCAGTGAGTCAGGACTAGTGTGGAAATTAGAGGACCATGGTTCAACTTCAGTCTGCCCATTCGAAACAGCTAAGACAAACTTCTTGCATTTGCCCTACCTCAAAAAGATCCTAAATGCTACCCACCCCATTCAAAACTAGCTTAATTGATGAGAGGGTGGATGGAGTGAGACCATATTATAGAAGGAAATGCTATTATGAGCCAACTATGTTAGTTCAACTTTTCTAGTGGTTGTATCCCTAGACCATAGTATTTTCACATATAATTTCACATTTTCCCTCAGAAAAAGGGAGAACAACAGGACACAGCAGAGCTACTGAATAGAGAGAAAGGGGGGAGCAGAGAGATCAAATGGAGTTTCCTCATGTTGCCCTCTAACCTGCTCTGTGACAGAACTGCAGACTAGTTGGTTTTTTTTCTCCTTTAAAACACAGATAAACCTGAGGATTATTCAACAGGAAATGCAATACCAGTGTAAGCATCAGCAGCACACATACGTTTAACTTCCCCTTTAGCCCTAAAGAGTATCTTCTGATTAAGTTTAGAAGCAGCAAGAGCCATAGGAGGACAAAGCTGTGTTTATTAATGCAATAAAAATAGACAAACTTTGCATGTCACGTTGCAGGCACTGAAATAGTATTTTGCTACCTAAGAAAAGAGCACGCTCTCAGCGCTACTGACAGCATTCACATCTAAGAGCAAATACTGCAGCCTCTGCGCCACTTAGCTCACATACCACCAAAGAACACATCTCTGTCACTTTTGGTTATGTTCTTCCAAATCACTGTCAGAAGCTGTTCTGTTTAATACATGAGAAAGCAGCCATCCCTTTAAGTAGTAGGACAGAAACACTTATTTATGATGTGCAGCCTAAAAAGTCCATTTCTGCTATTTCGTACTGGACTTCTGCTACCAATGATACTTTCACTTGAAAACCAGCATCAAAAGCATAATCTTTACGATCTGATTTATTCTCAGGCAGGGCATGGAACTTCCTCAAAGAGAAACTGGTGAAGATTTTATTTGGAGCTGCCACCCAGAAGACGTTGTTCATAGTAGAGTTCTAACAGCAGCCATGAGGAAAATATAAATGCAAAGTTCAAGGCCTTTTGTGAACACTAGAATTAAAAGAACCCCCAATTCCTTTGTACCACAGAAGCTTTTCTCCCCTCGGATTCTCTGGTATACAATTCGGCTTATGCTGCTGTGTCTTCCTTTTTCCTGTAGTCTCTTCATCCTGAAAAACAGCATCTCTCTTCTTTATCCCTCCTATACCCCCCCCTTTAAAAATGCAGCTTAAGGGAATGATACATCTCTAATATTTCTACTCTTGAATCAGGGTTGGTTGTCTGAAAGCAGCCAATGTATTTAAATGTTTGAAGTGGAAGGAGAAAAAGAAAAGGAGTGATAACGCATGTGATTTGCCTTGCTTCCTAAAAAGTAGAAAACAAACAAAAACAAGAGAACACAGTCAGCTAATGTCATCCTGGCCAAAATAGGGAAAAAAAAGATTGGAAAAGGCTTCTCAAAAGTACAGCGAGGAAGAACTAAGATGAGAAAGTTCTGTTCTTGTACAGCCGTAAATTAGCTAAACCCAAATTAGTTCATGTTTTTCTAACTTGAAACTGTGGAGTTGCATCTTTCCCAGAGGGGAAGAGGGTCATCTTGTTCCCGGAGAGGAGTTGCTGATGTTATCAACCTTCAGCAAAGAAGGCAAATTCACACTAGTTACAACATCCGAGTCCAAGTGCTAAAGTTTTCACATGATCTGCCTTATATGCCAGAAAGTCTGGGATTCAGAAATTGCATGGACTGGACGGGGCCAAAAAAACCCCCCACAAAGGTCTGTCAACGCTTACCTTTCTCATATCCTTTTGAAAATATCAACTAAGGCAAATAAGCAAGAACATACAAAAGTGGTCTTCTTGACCACTGCTATTGAAAATAATCAGAGCAAACCATTAGTTCTAGACTTCCATGTCTAATTTAATCTACAAACCAACGGTAAGATGGTTGTGGCCACCCTGGAGGTTAAATCTAGTTTACTCTGCTTTGTTCTGTGTTTCTGCAGCCTGTGCCCAGCCACGTGGTGACAACATGGGGACATTGCTGCTGCTACTCAAGCTCGGCACATCTAAAGCTACCGTAACTTCATTACACACTACTATAACGGCACTGTAGCAAACACCATTCCTCTTTCTCCATCAGCTCTTCACACCCCTGCCACCTTGTTCGCTGAGCAGCAGCTTCGTGGCAGAGCAAAGACAGGATATCTTGGGTGAAACTCATCCTCACGGGGCAACCAATAACTCCTCTAACAGGAGACATGGGCACCTCAGTTTGTACAGGGTACAACTCCTCCCACCAAGCACAGCAATAAGAAGATGCAATGGGAAGAAGTACTGCAACTGAGATCACATGAAGTGTTAGTCTAGGGACACAATGCACAGCTGGTTGCTTTTGTCCAGGAAAAAATCTGAAATTTCATTCACTGGGGACACTGCGTTTGGCAATCTGTGTTAGCACAGTTTCAGTGTAGGTTTGCAAAACATTTTGAAATGTTTCTATCTATAGTGTAACCAGATTTTTTAATAGCCTTGCTTTAATCAGAAAGCTGTACTTCTGCATACTAATTTTTATTGCCGGTTTCACTCAACATGCATAAAACAAAAACACCACCAATGCCCAATGAAAACATGTATGAAATTTCCCTATGAAGGTCACCGTGCAATGAAAAAGGGTTATAAATGACACAGTCCATCAACATTTAAAGCCTGCAAATAAGAACAATTAAGATCAACTACAAAAGGGAAGTTAAACAAAAATCACAGGGAAAGGAATCACACCTTCAATTGATTTAAAAGGGCAGTAGAAACCCTGGCATGTGATTTACTGGCAGAAACTAAACACTCTAGTGTGGGCTAGTTGTAAAGAAAAAATATTGTCATTTTTTTTTCAAGTTTGAAGTCTAGTGCGCTGAATCTTAAGAAAGTACAGGTTCACCCAAAGTGCAAGCTTCTTTTGATGTTAAAGGGAAAAAAATTAACCTCCTCCGTATCTTCTATATTAAAAAAGTTCATTAATGAAAGGCTAAACGTTTAATTCACTGGGATGGTTCTGGTTTTTGTCATTTTTGCATAGTTAACAAGATCATAATTCAAATAGGTCACACATTGTAAATATCCTCACTATATTGTTTTCCTTTCCTCTATAATTAGACCACCTTTTGTTACCAAGAATCCTATAAACTGTTTAACTGTGAATGGTTGTAAACTGCTCGTATTAAAAATTAGGCATCTCCTCCTCCCAACTTTGTACAATGGGAACTGCATCCAGAAAAGAAAAACCTATGGCACATAAAATCAACATTACATCTCTGACACCTCTTTCTGCAGGGGTTTGACCCACATTACATCACCCGCGCACTTCATACGACTTCTGTCTTCTTCTCCCTCCACACAAATTACTCTTGCCTCGTTGTCTACCAACAAAGGGAGACATACAAGCTCACTGACAGCAGAACGGATTCAAGCAGTCCAGCTGCCGTTGAAAATAAAATCACTCAGATCTTCACCAGAGCTGCAGGAAGGTCACAACATCAGCTATTCCAGCAGCTTCTTGGAGGCAAAAATCAAAAGGTGCCCGTCCTGCTTGCTTGGGCCAGCATACAGCAGGAGCAGCAGTTAGGGAGCCCAAGAGAAAAGAGAAGGTTTCCCAAGACCCAAAACATCTCAGTGTTGCTCTGCTCTTCATTAATCTATTTTTTTTATATTAAGGTGCTCTTTTTCAACACTGGCTAGATACAAAGGTAGTCCTTGCCGGAATTATAGTCCTATTTCTGAATGACGTGAGTCACTGCTGCCCCCCACAGGTATTTCCAAGGTTTTATTCAGTGTGTTTGCTTCCTGCTTAAACTTCTTGCTATCCCTCTACCCGTTAAAATCAAACAGCAGCAAGAGAATTCCATGTTCTTTTGTGCTAGAAGTTACACTGCATATTTATTAGAATATGGAGGGTCATGAGATTTAGGCAGAATTATTTTAGCGTATGGGTATTAAAACCCCATGAACTGACAAGGTTCAAAGTCATTAGTAGCATTAATGCATCCTTAGGAAGGGTATAGCACTTTTAAATACACAGATTTTAAGGAAAGAATAGTTTGAACCGCTTAACCAGAAATCTCATAATCTGAACTGTTTTCTACAACGTTAGTGGTTTGATCAATAAAGTACAGCAAAATCCTCACAAAAATTCTCATAAACCTGCCATGCTTATTCTCAGGCCAAACGGAGCAGAATGGGGAATATACACATGTAGGAAAAACAGCACTTCCAGGTTATTTTTTCCCTACCTCATCTGAAAAGAAAAGAGAAAGGGAAAAAAAAGAAAAAAATATGGAAGGAATCTGTGTGGGTGATTCCATCATTCCCCCACCTACAGGAGACTAAATTATTTTCCTGAGGTTAAACATCAGTTTGGTTGTTTTGTTTGTGTTTTGGGTTTTTTTAAATGCAATTTTAACAACAATTGCTGTTTGACGTACTCTGCATAAATTTTGATGCTGTCAGTTACCACTTTTAAAGCATGCATAGTGAATTCTCATCCACTATTCACTGGTAGTCAAAAAAACCCCCTATTTTTGCCTGAAAAGGTAGATTTTGAATTGACAAAGCATAGCCGTTATATTTCACAGAAAAACACACTTGCAGAAGCAACTTCAGCTCTCTCACATCTCGGGTCATTTGGTCAGAGAAAGAGATCATGGATTTCTATAGCTCCCAGGGAGAGCTGCAGGCTCCCAGGCTTGCAGCCTCCTTCTCTTGCCGGTGGCAGTGTTAGTGCTAGGGCTGAGCTGGCTGTAAAGGAAAGTGAAGACAGACAGGATTGTACAATGGAAGACAAATCTGAATCCCCATAATTAGGCAGGGGGGGAAACCAACTAAAACCACCCAAACCTGAAGGATTTAATTCAGATGAAATAGTAATATTATTCAGGAGTAGAGCATAATAGAACAGAAAATAGTATTAATATATTAAAAAAGATGCTAAATCCTTGAGGGGATTAGTGTCTCAATTAAGTACTATAGAAAAAGATAGCATAATTTTTCAGTAAGTACATCTATGCCCTGTTAACTTGCCCAGGGCTTTGCCATAACAGAAAGCATAGAGGAAGAAAAGCCATGGAGATTTGCATTGCAGTTCACTGGCTGCTTCCCAGCACATTCCACTGAAGGGGTCAAACAGCTCCCGTGACCACTGTGGGTGCAGATACCAGACAACACATCCCCAGCGCTAACAAAGGTATTTTAAGAAGGTGCCAAAGTGTTGCCTTTCATGATATCCCAAAACAACTGTGAAGCTCAGTCCAACATTCGTTTGTAAACTTCAAAAGAATATTTTTCAAGTATTTCATTATCTAACAAAAATTCTGAGAGGTTTCCCTCTTCCTATTTTTTACTGTATTTCTGAGGGTTTTTTCTTAAGAAAAAAAAAACCTCCTATAAAAATAAAGCGGTATTTGATGCACTACCATCATTACAATAACTAAAAGAAAACTAAATCTCTCTATTGCAAACTACTTTTCACTTGCAATAAAAACCTTGGTTTTCTCCTTTTAACCCCCATTAAAAGATCAGAGGGAATGCTGACATACAAGATTTGGCAGGCACTCAAGAAAGAGTGGGTACCCCATCAGACATCTCCTGTTCTTAAACACTAGACATCAAGTAAAAATGAATCTTGGCCTGATATCAAGCCTTAATAGTAATCTATGGTAATTTAGCTGTTCATAAATGAAAACGTTCAACCTTTTTAAATTTTACCTTCAGGAGAAGTGTAAGAGAAAGGGAAGAGTAATTTAATATTGAAAACCAGCTTGCTAAACGGGTAATTTCATTATTAGACTGCTTTAATCTTGTTCAGAGCACCAATACGGTTTATGGATAAGGAACCTGTATTTGGATGTGGTGATTTACATCAGTCTCTAAATTACCAATATTCCCCTTGAATCTTGGTTCATATCCCAGTTTCCACTTACAGTGTTTTGCCAGGATTTCTTTCCTGATATTATTGCCCTCTTCTTTCTTTTAATAGAGAAATATTTGCTAATGATAAATGATTCACCCTAGCCTATCACAGAATATGAAATATTTCTTGCATAACCAGAAGAAACATCTTAACTAGAAGCTGGTAAATCACCTTTACCTTTGGTACAGTGCAAAGCTTAATACCAATACTGTAAATCATGTCAACAGTGAAAGATGGCTAGCTTGCTAGCGGTATTAACAATGGCCACATATTACAGCCTTAGAAATTTAAATTATTTCAAATTCACGTTCAAGTTAGTTCCATCAAACCTCTAGACTTCACCTAATGCCATGCTCTTTACTTCTTCTGATATAAAAAACCAAACCAAAACAGAACAAAGGAAAAAAAAAAACACCAAACCAGGAACTGTGAATTTAAATAACAGCACCCACAGTCACTTCAGCCGTAGACAACAGTCCTATGAATGCTTCTGCCTATAGGATACCAACAATGCATTTCCTTAACCGTTTGGAAATCTAAGATCTTAATTGAGTCAAGAGGATAATCTGTGATTGTCCCCATGGAAGTAGACCACACAGTCTTGAGCTTTTCCAAGCCACCACACTGTATTAGCTGTGAATTTATCGCATCCAAGTATCTTAACACAACCTTCTCCTCTCACATAGAAATGTCTGCCTTACGTGCTCAGGTAGGTGTATGGGTCACTGTGCAGGGAATTTGATCTGACAAAAAATAACAATTTTTTTCCCCAGCAGGAACTCCAGGATGTTATTTATATACAGAATCCAGCTGGTTAGACTTAATGCTGGAAGTCACTGCTGAACAAACCTAACAGTTGCATCTCTCCCACAGTGAAGTCCCCAGCTCCTTAAAAATGTATGCAAATAATGACCTGTTGAATTTATTACAGCCCTGCAATAATCATAAAAGCTTTGTTTGGCAGGTAATCCTAGAAAGACTTGTCTGTTATCTCCAGAAATTTTAATATAAAATGGACTTTCCTCTTTCAGTGCTCTAAAAAATATGGAACGTTCAACAATTATAACAACTCCAGTATCAACAATGGCAAAATGTAGGTCCTGAGTAAGGTTGTGGAATTTAAAAAGAAATCACTACATTGGTATTAAACATACCCCATTCTTATCCATGGGTTTACCATACTGTGTTTAAGTGCTACCATACATTCCTTTGCGAAGTATGTACAGAATGGGAGTGTTTATTATGGACATTTTCAAGGGCACAACGCTAATTAAATTCCAAAGACTCAATAAAATCAACAGGAATTGACATTCAGCTACCATGTATATCTCAAAAATAGTCATCCATCACAATGTCAGCTTGGGAAAGATAGTAACATGAAGTATTAGCACCAATTTAATAAAGCATTAATTAGCTACTAATGTTGTTTGCCATATTTGAAATTTTCATTCCATGATGAAAGACAAATTTTTGCATTTTGCAGTCTTCATAAGAGATTCCTGTTACTGCAAATCATAATGTACTAGAGATACTTTAAAAAAAAAAAAAAAAACAAGCCCAAAACTAAAAGGTTAATCTATTAAAAAATTCAAACACAGCTTTTTAGGAAATATTTTTAACAAGCTTGGTTTGACAGCAAATTACAAAAAATTGATGGAATAAGGACTGGATGGAAATGCCGTAACAACTTAAATATACTGATCACAGAATGGTATTTTTCTGCTGTAGCAGTTCTAAAACCTTAGCATTTCTACTGTGAATTTGACTGTCCATATGCTAAAAAACCACAAGCAAACAAGAATTTAGTGCACTTTATATAGTAACAAAATTACACATTTACATTACTACATACAAACAAAGAAGAAACTGAAGAGATAAGGACATATGGAATACAATGCAAGTTAAATGTATATTTCTACACGCAAACTCCTTACCAGGACATAATGAGGACACTCCTGGAAATCAACAGGCAACATATTTCATTATTAATTTTAATTAAAAAGTGAATTGAAAAAAAATATATAATCAGCATCTGCAGTTGGAGCAGCTGCAATAATATGAAAATAGCCAACAGTTGTTGATGTCAAACATACAATGACTACTCAGTGTTGGACAGTTATATACAGTGTAGGAGTTTTACAGTTCCTATGGGGAAAAGGGAGATTTCACCAGTTAGAAACATACTGTTTAGAATAAAATATTGTCTAGAAACAGACATTCCTTTTTCTTTGAATACAGAAAATAGCATGAGTAAAGTATATCATGTAAGTAGACCTACTAATAAAAAACAACCAATAAATGCTAATGCTCCATTAAAATACTGCTGATAATTTCCAGACAAAGGAGAAAATCTTAAAAATGAAAGAATTAACATGCAATCTGGGATCACACATGGTATATGAGAAATGGCGATTGAAAAATAATCTTATTTTAGGTAATTCATCTCAAAACATTGTCCTAGTAAAGTCATGCTGACTTCAGCAGCAGCAGAAATTCATCCCCTGTAAGTTAACTCTACTGGGTTAAAACAGAGGGGCTATTCTAGTGGGGACTCTCCTACTGATGTGACAGCTCAGATTTTAAGTGTTTTCTCTTTGCTCTGATCAGTGTGTCAATGCCTCAAAATAGTCCCAGCAACTGTAGTAGAACAGAAAAAAATCAATTACTTCTCAGTATATAAAAATCAGAATACTAGAAAAATACCAAAACATTACTCTATTTCTACTGAAATCCTTGGGTCACCCAACAGACTTAAAATCAAACCCAAACATATGGAGCATCACTTTTAGCATGTTCAGAGCATGTTATTTGTGTATTCTGTGATTTGAAGGTAATTAAATTGATTCAACTTCTAATTCCATTTTTTTCCACTTCAGAAGTAGTGGAGACCTCATTTTGAAAGACTGCAAAGACTAAGAACAACTCTTAGTTGGGAAACTCTCAGCAATAGAGACATTGTGCAAACAGGCACGATGGGGTTACTAAAGAAATTTAAAAACCTGGCAATAATTAGAATTTGCAAACCCTGTTTAAATTTAGAACATACAGAAAGAAGCAGTAAGTGTCACTAAGTAAATTATACTTTGAAGAGCAAAAAACTATGTCCTGTTTGCTAAATACCTACAAGCACAACAGTGAAGCATGTATTGCGAAGCATTAAAGGGTATTTTCTCTGATTACAGGTCTTATTTTCCTTCAAAGCATTAAGGAGGGAGACTCTAACCAGCCAGCGCACAGGGTTCAGCTGACAACAGCATCTTATGGCGAAAGGTGGTGTTCTACAAGGAGGGAATATGCTGCTTCTTGTGAGTAGGAGAACTATCCCATGACACGCATGCTTTATTTATTTTGGGCAAAACTCACCCTAAATCGCAAGTGTAGACATGTTTAATGCTTCCCTTCTTCTGGCTTTAATGCTGCAGACTAGAAAGCTACAAAGCACACCTAAGAAACTTTGAATGAGGTACCACTGTAATACGGGGTTCCACACCCTGCCCCGCTGCAGATGTCAGCGCTAGTGCTACTGTCTCCAGCCTTACAATAGCTGTTAATAGTTGGAAGGTGGATCTTCTCGGGATTCACGTAAAGGCTCACTGTTTCTTCCTCTCACGACACAGATGAGCTAGTAAAGAAGGGCATGGGATACCCTGTCTTGAAAGAACATCACAGCTCCCATCAGTCTAGTCTGTAACAGGGGACAGATTTGCTTGGTATTTCAAATATTACAGTTATCCACGTACTGACAGTATCCAGGAGAGGGCAGGAAGGGAGGGAATTTCCTTCTAGGATGAATGCAGAAAGCTAGGAGCACTAGCACCGCATCTACAGACACAGCAAAAAAAGAGAGGAGGAATTTGAACTATTTGGCAATCTCTGCTCAAGAGAGCATGACATTGAGAGAATAAAAGTAATATTTCGCAAGACTCAGGTGCAGTTGCAGAATAAAAGAAGAAACCTGCAAGTACTCATTTTGTACTTACATTGTTAAAATGAAAGGTAGTATTTCAAGTAAATATTTATGTTACAGAAAAACATTAGAAGTACTAAAATTACAACAAATATTAGAGGCTTGAACATAGAGGTATCTAACGTATAGAGAAATTATAATTGGTTTAGACGTGTTACACAAGAAGTTGCTGTAGCATTTCAAAAACAAGTGAAATTGCAAAAGAAAAATCGGCCTACAAATTACAGAGGTCTTTATAATCATTTCAGTTGTAAACAGTATTAAAATAATGTGATGAAATTACCGAGGTCCTCAAATATGACCTCCTGCCCACTCACTCACACTAATGGGAATGAAAAAAACATAGGGGGATAATTTAGAAACGTTCATGCAAAAAGGGTTGCAAATGTTGCTGAATTTTTGGCTTTCAGGCAAACAGAGTAAGAGGAGAAAATTCCTCCTCTCAAGACAGAACAAGCACAAGTGGAAATACACTAGAAGTGGAAAGAGAATCATACTTAAAATAGTAATAGGATTAAGTTTGGGTGGTGTATGAATTAACAGGCACAGAACAAGTACACACAAACAGAGAAAAAAAAACCCACAAAAATATCTTCACCAAATAACACCAAGGAAAACTTGAACAAGCATTTGTGTGTGTTTTAGCTACTAAAGGTACATTTATTTCTGGCTGGGTATATGTAAAAAAGTGTACCTTTTGTTTGTCTACCAGTGAGCAGGAAAACAAAGACTAAAAAAAAACCCACAACCCTTCAACCCATATATATATTTTGTATGTATCATTTTGTACTACCTATCTATCTAAAATACATCTTTTTTAAAAATCAAGGAAAATATATCTGGGATTTCAGCTATGCAAACAGGTCCTAACAATTTATCAAAAAATCTGAGCAACAGTAATTTCTGCAATTACTTTGGTGTGAACAACCAAAGACAGATTTTACAATTTTTTGCTACCTACTTGTTCATGTGCATATGTGAAAGTTTACGTTTATCTACATGTTAATATGACAGAATTGCACCAGTGTTAAAATGTATGCAAAGGTTTAACTTTTTTTTTTTTTTTTTTGGAGAGGTGTGTGTAGTTCAATCATATTTTGGTTAGAGTGATTCTTAGAGGGCAATTCAATGGGAACTGCAGGTGCTTATCACCTCAAAGAAAAAAATAGAAAGTCACTCCAAGTAGAACACATTCTGAAGATTTCCCTTCCTCCACAGTATCTAAACAATCTAAGCTCAGCTTTCCAATCCTAAATCCCACCACAACAGGACAGATTGTTTAGGGGGTATTGTGCACATGTATTTTGTAGCACTTTGCATGTTATTGAGATAAATCCAGCAATTTAGAGCTGCAGAGTAGGCTTTCCTTCAAGGGATGGATTTCTGTTAAGTCCTTATCTGCATACAGATGTTTATTTATGATCCTATTACCTGCGAAATTGTGACCAGCACTTTTCAAATATTCCTTAGGGTTTCAGTTGTGAGAGTTAACAAGCAAGAATAAAAGCAGCAATTTAGATAGCCTGTGCTGAAATTTTATGCCTACTATGAATTGCTTACCAAGAAGTGCCCCAAAAGCAACCAGGAAACAATGTTCATTTGAGGTGCAAAAGTGTGTCCAGAGAAAAAGCAGCCCCCCGACCCCGAGTCCTTCACCCCACTGTCCCTGTCAAACACCACGGCAGCTTCCCCTGTGATAATATATGAACAGGAAACTTCAAAGCGATGTCGCAGCTTTGAAACTGTAGTTCAAGGCTAAAAGACGATTCCTTAGAAAGAGCAGTCATTTTCAGGCGCGCTACCAGACAGAACAAGAGATTCAGGTACTGCAGTACGATGCTGACAATGTTTAAGCGCTAACCAGCTCCAAAATACTAAAACCAACTAACACCCTACACATCCATGCACAGTTTAATGCAAAATTCTAAGCAGTCTTGTAATTTCACCTGAATAAAAACATCTTAAAAGAAGCAGAAGCCTCCTATCCATATTCACCATTGGATCTTTCTTCCTGTTTGAAGAGGTGAAAGTGGATGGATGAAACCAAGGAAGAAGCCAGCTATTCCAAAGCAGACAAAGTTAGCCGGTATACATCTTGTTACTATTTAAACAGCAAAACAAAAAATCGCTATCACAGCTTATTTTTGTCTAAAAGAGACACGATATAGTAAAGTAACAAACAAGCAGTTCAACAGGAGGTTGCTTTATTAGTGAAGTGTAACATTCAGGATGCTGTGTTCATTCAATAGAAGAAAACCCAAGCACCTAATGACCTATTTATCCTCCAAGGAGTATTTTTCAAATTAATATGTAAATAAATGTTTTTACAATACAGGCAAATTATGACAGCAAATATCCATGTTTTTAGTGAATGTTTCACAATTTAAAAACATCTTTTCTTTCATCGGAGAACTTCCTCCCCAAGTAAGAGCTACCAATAAATTTTGCACAAGAGGTGACTGTACTTATTTCCTTTTCCTTTTTTCATTTCATTTTCTGCTAGCATGTTTACCAGAAGTTCTCGCAAAAGGCAAATCACATTTCACACCGATTTGGAGTATTCACTTATAGATCACATACCAACGTTCTCCCACAGAAGCACAGGTCCACACAGGTTTATGAAAGACCTTATACATATTTATCTCCATACAATCTATTTTTGGAGTTACACCAATGTGAATGCTTTTATTGCCTTGAAGGTTATCTTTCCTTCTGAATTTCTTTCAAGTGTCTTTATCACTTTAATGCATCTTGGCAAGCCTGCTACTTCCTGGTATTTTGAAATAACTTTGGAGCTTGAAGACTTAAGTTGAAAGATTTTTATAACAACTAACAAAGAAGCATATCTTTAATTAATGTCTATCTATCTTTTGGTAATGGGCGTAAACTTTGTTATGAATAATGTACTTCTCTGCACTCTAATTTTCAAATTGGTTCCACAACAGCTTTTACAAAATGAACGCCTTAAACTTTTTGAGTGACATCTAACACCACCACACATCTCCTTAGCATAAGCACATTGCCAGCATCCAATGTATCCGTTCTGAATCTGCCTACTGAATACATTTCTTCTAATATTTCCATTGCTTATTCTAGCTTAAAGTTCACCTTGAAACCTTCTAGTGTCTCAAACAGGAGACTGCTAGGCACTGATTGATAACATTTCAGTACCTTCCTGCAGAAAAGCTATTATTTGTTATTATAATAATAAACAGAGTTGCCAAGAAAAACAAACATTTTTCCAGCGAGTCTTTGACCCATCTGAGCTATGAAACATTGTTTCCAGTGAGGCATCCTCTACTCTTGTTTCAATTCCATCTGACCCCACCCAGTTTACTGGTGTCAATTCTCCTCTAGCATGGAACATGACAAGAAAGTAAATAAAAAGAGATATCATCTCATGTTCTTGTTAACAGCCTTCCTACCAATTGGGGACACTGGGTAAAAAGGAAAGCAATATACACCCAAGTTTATCTGACTTTAAAAGTTATTATTTGGTTTATTAACTAATCATGCTCAGTGATGCCTTGGTTTTGATCTCTGGCATTTTACACTTAAAATAACCACCATGATTTTGACTTGAATATGGGTCTTTTCTTGCAAATGTCAGTATGTCTCTCCTGTTCAGATGTTTACTACTACCTTCCCTGCTTCCTCTGTTCTGGTTTTCCACCTAAAAGGGTCAGCTCTCATCCACTGGAGCAGAGTTCCGTGTGCTCATGTGAGATACGTGGCCAAGGTACACAACACAAGCCCTCTCTTGTTCTGTTCCGAGGGAAAAGAACAGAAGATGAACATTGGAACTCTCTAAATGGAAATGCTTGATGGACCTTAGTGAGCCACACGGAACCATCTCTTTCTACCATAAAAATTAGTATTTGCAGTCAGCTACGTGCACAAAAACATAGGCACTCCCCTATGGTTTGAAGTCCACTTTGGTCTTAAATGGTCAATATGAACGATAGACTGACTGTCTCTTTACAAATAACGTGTGCATACACTACCCCTGAGGCTGGTGAGCATGAAAAGGTTTCCTGCAAGAACATACCATCAATCCAGAATTTGAAAGAATTCTTTAATGTCTTAAGTTAAAATTAAAGATACTTACTGGAGAGTTGACACTAAAAAAAGAGAAAAAAAAAACAACACAAAAAACCAAAACTCCACAAAAAACCTCAACCTGTAGATTATAAAGCATAATAACCATGTATCCTATTTTCATAAGAGTAATACTGACAGCAGTACTTCCTCATGGGATTCCTGCATTTACTATTTTTGAACAATAGAATAAGAACCACAACTTCATGTTTTAACAGTGTGCTAATAGTTACTGTTGCTGAATTTAGCTTTTTGTTTTGTTTCTTACTTGTACTGATCTTGTTTTTTTTTAATCTATTTATTATTATTCACCTAATTTAATTCTCTTATTGGTTTACCACTGATAAGAATACATGCCTGGTCTTCTGATTTTTAGAACTTTATGTTGATAGCTTATCAAATTACTTTTGTCATAAAACCTAGTCTCAAAGTAACAGCAACAGCTAAGCCAAGTACAACTACAGACCTTGCTACCTGTTCTTATAGAAAAAATCTCAAATATTTACCACTATTCCACAAGAAGGTTGTGATTTTTTTATTCTTGGGTTTTTTTGAACAGGAAATAAAGGGTACTTATTCTAAGAGTGAACGGTCATTGACAGACACTGTGCAGAAATCTTTGTTCAGCATAAGTCAGGAGAATTTTTAACTGTTATGAGGGAGAGGACATGATTCCACAGTTTAAATGATATGAATTCAAGCCTCAGAGAGTTTCAAGAGGTCAAAACTCTCCGAGTCTTGTATTCATATCATTTAAAGAGGTTTCTGAAGAGGTTACTTCAGATATCCAGGATCTGAAAACTCAAGGGCTATTTGGGCGGCTACCAAGTTGCCAACTATTATTTATCTGGGGGGGGGAAACAACTCAGGAATTCATCCCTTATGGACATCAGCAGTTGCCTTCAATGTGCAACGGCACAGTCCGTACCCAGGATTGCTGAACACGACAACAGACTTCATTTGTTTTTGTTGTGCACGGCATATCGCAACTGAAGAAGGTTATTCTGGTTTTTGAGACACCAAATTAAGCCAATGGGCTTTTGTTCCACTGAACTTGCACTGATGAATGAAGCAAGCTCCTTGTTTACCCAGCCCACAAGCAGAAAGGCTTCTAGTGTGATCTCACGTGATCATATTCTTACACTGGCTGTATTCTCTGTCGCAGTGCCCCATATTTACAGGTAGATATAAAACACTGCATATCATACTGTCTCTTCACTTGGTAGCAAATTCTCTGTGTGTAGATATAGACATATATATGTATATGCACACATACACTATATTTGTGTGTATATATATATGTGCATGTGTACAGACAAGATATACAGATATATTTACACACATCTGCATGTGCATGCACACATTCATTCATAGGTAAATGACCACTTCATAAGCCCCATGTTTTCAGGACACCATTAAGAGAATTACAGGAATGCAGACAGCGTTTTAGGCACAAAGACATAGCATTCCTGCGGTACAGGAGCTGAATGAAGGGCAGAATATAAATGTGGAACCTTAGAAAATACAGACTGAGGATTTCTGTCTTTACTATTTCAATAACTTCCAGCTTTTATTGAGGTATAAAACTGAACTAAGAATTCAAACATTGTGTAGGTATGCCTGTGAAGGAAGGTCGATACATTAGATATTACAGCTTCAGAGATCTCTCTCACAGTAGTATTAAGGAGAAGGGCTTGCGCGTTTCATCAAGGTCTGGCTGCCCTGCAAATGCTAAATCAAACAGCATTTGTACTTCTGCAGGTGCTTAAGTCCAGCCATACAACAGCAGGCGCACAGAATCCCCTAGCGCTGTGGTACACAAAGCATAAGGCACAGTCAGATTTTCTGCTACTGCAGAAAAGGCAACATTAAGCGTTACGTAAAGCTATTCCCTATATATCCTCCAGAGCTACTGCTTAGACTATATTAACTGCTGTCAAGTTCAGCAAAGAGATTAAAGAGAGGACAGTCAACCCTTCCACACACAGGCCTGCATGCGGGACAGGAACCCAGTATGAGAGTAAAACCCTGTATATGAATTCACCATCTCGACTGACACCAGGCGAACAACTGCCCTAAGCCATGTGCCATACTCAGCAAGGAAGGGACTTTACGTTTTCCTCTCTTAACTCGCTAAAAGGCGCATGGGGCTGCCTCCTCTCACACCCTCCTCCTTTCTGCCACTCAGGAAAACATCCCACCTCTGCATCAGACAAGCAGCAGTTTGGCAGCCGCCTCTCTGCTCTACAGTTTCTGCTGCGAGAGAGTTACGACCGCAGAACCCGAGTGCGTTTCTCTGCAGAGCTACAGCACTTCATTTGCTTTAGAGTGTGGAAGAACCGGTGACCTGACACATCGAAGCTACTTCTCTGCTGCTTCCAAATATTTTTCCTGCAATTCCTCTCCTCTTTTTGTGCCCTCCTGCTCTGCAAATATTCTAATCCACAGTGAAAGCACTTGGGGCTCATTAAAGTGTTTGCAAGGGATGACAAAAATACGCTCAAACGACAGCTCGCAAGAACAGGTCTGCAACAGAGAAGGAAAATAATTTATGAGCAGAACCTGCTTTAAATTTGCTGTAGAATCATTACGTTCACCCTCCTCAATGCATCTGGAAAGCAAATAATTGTAATTACAGATGGGATATAGCTCTTGCATATTTAAAATACTCAGTAATCACTGGAGTGAAGGAAGTCAAGTCAAATGCAGCAAGTAATTTTTTTCTTCTACAGAAATATAACAGATTTAGTATTACCCTTGTATAAAACTCATCCAATTATTTAATTTAATATTTGTTTAAATTATATTAGGCTTAAAAAAATATAATCTGATTTCTACACTTTAAAACAATAATTGCTTTAGGGAGATGTAGTGACATTTCAACACATACTTTTTTTTCCCCTGTTTTCTTTGTTGTTTCTTTTTTTAATGGGAGATTGATAGCACTTTTTTGATGTAGGCACTGCGCCTGTGGCCAACGTGCTGGCTTCAACAATTCTCCAGCTACTCCAGCCCACTGTGAGGCACCGTGTCAGGCAACGCCTTATCCAGAAGACCTAAAAATGAGCTACTGGCTTCACTTGCTGTCTTACCCAAGCTAGGCTCACAGTACTGGTTTTCAAGACAATCCTGTGGTACAGCCTGACACACAGTTCTTACAAAGGACAGGTTCTCTGCAATGAAGAACAAACTAGCCACGCTTCACAAGCTTCATTGAGGCTCAGAAACTTCCCACAAACTCATCTCTGCTGGCAGGAGAAGTTTTGACTGAGATGAAAACATGAATGAACACCAGAGCATCAGTATGGAGAGGAAGACTGCTTGGGAAGTCCATTCTTTGATACTTAACACAGCATTAATTCCTCCTGAACACTTCCCTGTCCTTACAGCACTCCTCACCTCTCAATCACAGCAGATGACAAAATAAGGTGACAGGTTCCATGCGCAGCCATTCCATCACCTGAAGGTATAAAAGGAGTCTTTCTCCAGAAAATGTAATAACCAGATGGTAAAAACCATCTCTCTGACATCTTCATTCCAATCGCAAACTTGGTTACAACTGGCCAAAAGATGAGACCAAAAATATGAGAGGGGACCTCAGGTGGTTAACTAGGCCACTCATCTGCCAAAGGGATGAGCTGTATCATTCCTTGAATAACCTCCACAGAGACACCAGTCTCAAACTATTTCCATCACACCAAATATTTCTTACTGCAAATTCAGGTGGTCACTTTTTGTCCAAATGTGCATCTGTGAGGGTTCAAAAGGACGTAAGTTTCTACCAGATTCTGACAAAGCATCAGGTCTGACCCACTGAGAGCTCAGACCAAGCTCGGCTGCCCCACTTCTTTTGTTGACTCAAAACTGGACTTAACCATTTCAGCTCTGGACTTCCCAGCACCGCTAACAGCAGCGAAACGCAGACTCTGCTCTGTATCTCAGGCTGAGGGGAAAGAGGCCAGACACCACTGGAAAGGGTCAAGAATTCATCAACAGCAGTAGGAACTAATGGCAGAGAGGAGGTTACTGATTTGCTCCCTACATTCACGCCTCCTGCAGTGTTGCAAACGAAAGCACAGAATGAGAGTTTGGGTCCAGAACCAAGCTCTCCAGAACCCAGTCTGCCCATCACTGTCTGCTGGGAGCCAATTCCCTGCTAGTTTGGCATTCCTCTTACAGTCCTTTTGTCTGCACCGTGGCACTCTCATTAGAAGCTGTGTGAAAAGCCTGAACATGGACAAGACAAGGGAGAAGGAAGAGATGCTCCTTGTGGAGAACAAGTAGACATTAGCTGAGAACAAACACCACAGTTTGTTGTTACTCTGTTATTCGATGATTTATTCCAGTATCTTCTGAGGAACCAAAATTAAGATACCTGGTTTCTAATTGCGCCTTTCAGCCTTTTAAGATATAGACAGTAAGTCGAGCTTTTTTCTAGTTTACATATATAAAAATTCCTAAAATGTGTGACAGTTACTTAGAAAGCACAAAGTATTTCCCTTTCCAACTCAGGACAAAGAACAAAGCCTTAGAAATGTCTTTATGCAGTAAGTTATGAACACAATTAAAGAGTTTTCATACTAAGCAATCATAACCCATAAGAAGACAATCATATATTTTTAAGCCACTAGTGCCATTGATTTAACCAAAGACATAGCAAAACACAATTTGGTCTATCAAATCCCACACAAACTAAGTTCACTTTCTACTCCCTTCCCCGTCTTCATCTGAAAAGCTAGAATTTACCCAGGGAGGCATCAGAGCAGACAGTTGTTACTGATAGTTTGTTCTTTATGTAGATCTTTATAGTCAGACTATGGAATAGACAATGCTATATGCCCCAAAACGCAACCAAGGAAAAAAAAAAAAAATAAAAATCCCTAATCTACAGTTTGCCAAAAAACTCTTTATATTATCTACTTTTATTATCTACTTTGCAACCTAGTGAGGCTCAAAACAGGCAACTGAGCCACAACTTTACCAACTAAGGAAAAGCAGGGAAACAAATGAAACATCCAGCTGAGGAGTACCCCTCAGGGAAGCATTAATTCCAGTCAAGTCAGCCCTAACACTGAGCCATGGAGGAAGCAACAAGCAAACTTGAAAACCCTAATTAAACAAAAGAGAAGGAAAAAAAAAAAAAAAAGGATGAGCCTGCAAGTTTTCCAGCCCTTTGCTTTCAGTATCAATGAATCACATCCAGTTTTGAAATTAACTCGAGCTAAGTCTTCAGTAAAAATAGTACCTTATTGTAGTACTGCCTGCTTTCTAGGGTTTTTTCCTACATATTTCACATGTCCTGGTATGTACTGATGTTCCCTTTCCTTTCACCAGCCAAATCTAGAAAACCTAGTGATGAACTGCTTATGAATTTACCTGATCTAGGGTTTATGTAAAGGCATAGGCATTTTTGACATTTTTAAATGCACTTTAAGCCTTAATTTGACAATAAATGCTTTGAACCACAAGTATTAACAATGCCATAAAGACAAAGCAAACAGATAAAATAACAGCAAGTTGGTAAGGAATGGGAGTATTCTTCCAGTATGAAAAAAAATATAAAAAATAAAATAAAAAAAACCCAAACCACCTTCACATAATGTGTGGGAATGACAGATCCGCTCCAACTAAAAAGACAAAGTTGACGTGCTTAAAGTACATGTTAAGGATTCTAGACTTGGCTTAACTCAAACAGCTTTGATTGGATGGGGTCCCTCAACAGTATTAAAACTGTTCTAATTGCATTCTTCAAGCCAGCTGAAGGCTGACAGCTTCCGCTCTCCCGCTCGCTATCAGGGCACATCAAGGACTTCTGTTATGAGAGGAGCACCTGGTCCAAATTTATTTCAACGGCCCAGAGCAAAATGGGAAGGTGCTTAATGTTCAGCCACAATGGTGACATTTTTACGATATGTCCAAAGTTCAGAAACAAACAAATGAAGGATTTGAAAGGCGCACGAACAGAAACGGTGACAATAAAAATTCAACATTAATATATCAATTTTAAAACATATACCACCCATATTCTTGAGGGCAAGGCCAAAAGTTCAAGGCAGAGAAAAGAAGAAATCTGTGTAACTAGTTTGGAAGAGAAAAAAAAGTCCTTATAACTTTGTGAAAGAATTGCTGATCTTTTACTAAAAATGACATATTTAATTTCATCCTATGTTAGACGACTACAAGTAGTACCACCCATTCCACCCAAAAGGGGTGGCACATTTCAGCTTTGGCAGAATAACAAGTGATACGAAAAGAATCTTCTTCTACTTTTTATGTTAATTTGTCTGGTTTGTCCCCCCCACAATAATGTTAAAAATCAAATAAGTAGAGGGGCATGGGGGAGCTGCACACAGGCCAATATTATAAAATCTTCAGATCAGTAGTGAGAGATCAGTGAATAATTATTGAGAAATTTATTAGTGTTAAACAGGCTTTAATAATGTTTCTCAATTTCTTTGAAAAATACCATTGCTATTTTCAATCGAACCTTTATGAACATGACACTCTTCTTCAACTCAAAATTAGGCCAAGTTTATTTCTGCAGCTACAACTAAATTAAAATTACAGTCGTTATGTAAATTTATAGAAGATTTGTCACGTACAGAATAATTGAGTATTAGACAGTGCACTAAGCGGTTTTTATATTAGAAACTGAAACACCAAAATTGCTTCACAGTAAGCAATGCATACCCACACAGTAAAGCAAAGACCGCAGAAAAACTCACAGCTATGCAATGACATAGGAAGCGTCAATTAACTCTTTATAAGTAACAGCATTTAGGAACAATTTTAAATGTGCATCGCAAAACCAAGAAACAAATTAATCCACGTTAAGCAATTCTGCACTATATATAATTTAAGATCTGAGTTCTCCGCCTTGGGAATTTCTATTTAGGTATAAGAATATATTGAAAAAGAGAAAGTAAATTCCTTATTCAGTATACTGGCTTTTGTACTGCAGTAGAAAGCATCTATTTCCTCCTGCTTGGCAATTACTGGCTTACTTTCCAATCAGTATGGATGGCCAGATTTGCTGCCTCATATAAAGTTATTAGTATGCACACATGTGGCATTTTTCTTTACCAAATGGATAAAAGTGCAATTTAGTAACTGGCTGAGAGAATCTGCAGTGCAATTTAAACTACTACAAAAAAAAAAGACCCCATTTAAGAAAGACTGAAATAGCTAACTATACAGGTAAAAATACACCACCTTTAAAAATGAATCCCAAGTAACTTATGGAACAGTTAATACTGCAATTTCTTGTAATCTTAAACTGCAGCTCTGCCTTCACATGCAATTTCCCCTCTATTCTGCATGGTAAATTAGAGAACAATGCCCAAGCACAGACTCTTCTCGATGGCGTCTGCTGATACCAATCATCAGCACTGTCATGGCTATTGTGCTCGATCAGCAGCATATTTCTCAGAAATATTTCCCCTCTGCTTGCTTCCTCTTAACTGGGACAAGCTTCCCTAAGGTCTTTCTCAAGAACAGCCTGACTTTAAGAAACATCATGTTTCCTGATTTCATCGACATAACACTTATATTGACGTTTTTCAGATAGAAATGTTAGTGTACTAACAAATGTCTTTTTTTCACTAAACAAGCATTGGTTGTTATTAAGAAGCAGCATTTAAAGATCTTTAAAAACCCAAATTCCTACCCGATGTTTCCCCAAAGCCTCTAATGAAATAAACAGGTTTTTTTAAACAAACCAACAACAAATCTCAGGAGGAAAGAGGGAAGATGTGTCAGGAGAAATAGATGGATAGTGGAAGAAAGAGTTAACAAAAACTGCAGTACCCCTCAAAATGAGCTATAAAGTTCCATAATGAACCTTGTAGTCCTGAACTATCTCTCAGGCGCATTCACTTATATTTCTTTATGCTGCCATCTCTCACTGCAAGTATAACAAGAAAGTTAAAATGTAATTTTACATGTAGGTATATCACCTCAAATTAGCAACATAAAATTACTGACATTTATTCTAAAGAAAGCCCTACTGGCTAGAGGTAAAACGCTGAACTAGCATCTGTCAGTACTGCTAATTGAGGTAAGGTTGGGAACTATAAAGTACTATTAAAGGAATAAAATAATACCAAATGGAAATGCTGAGAAAGTACACTACCCTTTTGATGCTCTAAATTATTATCCCGATTAAAATAGCTAGTACGTTTGACTCTTAAAAGTGCCATGAACAGTAATGTGCTGCAGAATTGCAAGGAACATTCTTACAGGCCACAGTACCTGAAAAAACACATTAACAAATTCTTACAATATAATAACTATGCTTGATATGTTTTTAATGAAGTATTCCACCTATTGTATTTTTAAAAAGCATCTGTCTTTTTAGACAAACACACCAATGCCATGTTTTCCCTTACAGCTTCAGCAGTTCCACCTGGTCCTCTTCACCCTAAGCTTCGAGCAGATTTCTGGACCACAAGCTACTTGCAAGATTCTTGCCATCATATTGTGAATGATGACAACAGAATAAAATCCAACACTGGACTCAAAGGTAAAGTAATTAAATCTACAGGAGTATTAACAAAACTTAACCAGCTTTATCTTTTTTTCTTGTTTGGCATTATGTACCCCTTTGACATCACAGTACGACAAACCTGTAGAGCTTTGTCTACTCATTTGGGAACACAGCAAATTTTACTGTAGCATTTAGAAGTCTTCTAAATAAATTCAGTTTATCAAACAGACGTTCCTTCTTCCTTTCTCAGAAGGAACAGCTGAGAAAGAAAATCAAAGAATATTCTGATCCTTTTAGTCTGACCTATGCCTACAATCTGTTGCTAGCCACAGCTTTTAGAAAATTCAGAGCCTTACAAAACACCAGTAGCCACATACAAAATCAAGGCAATATGAAGAACATTCAAAGATCAGAAGGATGATGCTTCATTTACTTCTGTGTCACGAAGTGTGGTAGGTTAACTTATCAGCAGCTCCATGATCTTTGAGAAAATGCGGAAACCTGAGGGTAATGCAGACACAATAGTATATCCACTCTCCTTGAAAATATTAAGCTGTATCAGTTTAAAAGCAAATATTTATAGCCAGATCCTATGGGATTTATTTTTGCACAGACTGTTTGCATGAGAAAAAAATACAGTATATATTTGACTTGCTAAAAACTTTCATAATAGCAGTAGTTAACAAAGAAAAAGTTCATGCCTTCCCCTTCAGCCGCCAGAAACAGTGAAAAATTTCAACTGGTTTAACATTTGGACATACTAAAATGAAGCCAAATAGAGCATACTTTATAGCAGAGCCTGGAAAGTATTTTCAGCTTATGAAACTTATGTAGGATGTTCACAGAAGCCTTAACTTCATGAAGTTCAACAAGGAGAAGTACAAAGTCCTACACCTGCAGAACAACCACCCCAGGTACCAATGCATGCTGGTGGCCACCCAGCTGGAAGGCAGCTTGGCAGAAAAGGACCTAAAGGTCCTGGTGGACAGCAAGTTGAACGTAAGCCAGTAATGTGCCCTGGTGGCAAAGGCAAATGGTATCCTGGGCTGCATTAGACAAAGTATTGCCAGCAATGCTGAGTAGAGGTCCTTCCCCTCTACTTGGCACTGGTGAGGCCACACCTGGGGTACTATGTCCAGTTCTGGGCTCCCCAGTACAAGGGAGACATGGACATACTAGAAAGAGTCCAACAAAGGTCCACTAAGATGACAAAGGGACTGGAGCGTCTCTCCTATGAGGAAAGGCTGAGAGAGCTGAGACTGTTCAGAAGGCTCAGAAGGGTCTCATCAATGTGGATAAATATCAGAAGGGAGGGTGCCAAGAGGATGGAGCCAGGCACTTCTCAGTGGTGGCCAGTGACATGACCAGTGGCAATGGGCACAAAAATGAAACACAGGAGGCTCTGTCCAAACATCAGGAAACATTTTTCACTGTGAGGGTGACCAAGCACTGGCACAGGATGCCCTGGGAGGTTGTGGAGTCTCCATGCTTACAGCTGTTCAAAAGCCATCTGGACATGGTCCTGGGCAGCCTGCTCTAGGTGACCCTGCTTGAGCAGGGGGGTTGGACCAGCTGACCTCCAGAGGAACCTTCCAACCTCAACCATTCTGTGATTCTGTAAAAGAAGCTTCAACATTTTTATGTCCACTTTACGGTCACCAAAGAACTATTTTCCATATTCTAAATGATCTGAAAGTCAGTTTTTGTATGGGAGCCTGCACGTATGCAGAGCTGCATGGACATATACACACAGACGTCCTCACTCCATCCTCACTCCTTTTAAAGCACAGACGATCAGTATTTAATTCTTCCACTATCTCAAGAATTCCAGGCCCCAAGGCCGTCCAAAAAAATACCTAGCTTGAAAAGTCATGGTGAATCTACTGCATATGAACAGCTTTTGAGAGGGGAAAAGGACATAGTTATTCTTGAGTTAAGAATGTCAGAATAGTCCATCAACCTAATGAAGGAGCTACCCTCTGTAAAAAAGTCCCTGATTTCACAAAAAGAATAAAGAAAAGTCTCAAAGCCACTGAAGTTCTCCCCTGTATTTTGTCAGCATTCAAGTGACATCCATACTTCAGAATTAACAGAAATGCACCGGTTAACTGGGGCATTAAAGCAACCTCCACAGAGCTGGACAGTTTGTAAAGTTCATTAGCACCCAGATTACCTTCCTACAGACTCTTTGAGCCCCTCACAATCATCTGAAAGATCATTAGATTCTGACATATTGTTCTTATATATCTAAATGACCTTTCAGATACGCTCTTCGGGTTCTCACTGTTAACACTGCATGCCAAATGTCACCAAAATTTTTTGAAGTTAAGTGTCACCAGAAGACATTTTGACAGGCCATTTTGTTGCTAGATCCAGCAACAGAATTATGTTACGCTGGGGGTGAGGGACTGAAAGAGAGAAAAAGCATCTGTTCCCTAGTCAGGTACACCATTCCTTCTGGCATCGTGCAGAGCTGTCACAGCACATACACACAGCCTTATGGAGGAAGAAGCCGCTACTCCAGGTAGCTCAGGGCTCCCAGCATCCTCAGTTACATAGGGAATTTTAAAGAGATAAGAAATAAGCAGCATAGGCTGCACTAGAGGTCAGTTCTGCTGTTTTAAGTATCACCCAAGTTTCCAAACAGGGCCAGTCTTTCTCAGTGACCAGTTTCAAGGACTGCAGACTGATAAACTGTTTTCCCAGGCCTCACGCGTGCTTTGGCATATGACCTGTAAATAATCTCACCACTTCCAAGAAGCAGGCTCAGCCTACACCCCACCACATGAGCAAGAAACAGGGCACGCACCATGTAGTACTCCAAGATAGCTCACACTGAGGGAATGAATATAACCACTCCTTCCTGCGAGCCCACTGTACCTCTAGGCACAAAGAAAGCAGACACACTAATATTTTAAGAGAATTAGGGAAGACAGCAGGGAGAGCCAGAAGATCTGTTTTTAATGGGGAAGGGGAAAGATGCATTGCTTCATCTGTACCAGTGTGATTGTCTCTCTTTTGATTTGCTAGTCTTTCCCTTCCAAGGAACTTCGTGGCAATAAGATGACCCAGTTCAAACAAACATCAGAAAAAGTCTGCCACATTTTCTGAATCGGCCAGTACAAATGAAAACCATGAGAAACTGGGTGTGAACAAGCAAACAAGCATCAAAAGACAGGAGATCATACAGCTTCTACTTCCCAGGGACAGCCTTTTTCCCTTTGAAATCGCTGTCTTTTTATCAGCATTATCTACTGCACCATGAGCTCTCAGGACCATGGGCTGACACGGCAGGAGAGGAAAAAGTTTCCCTATCCCAGGAGCATGGCTGCACCTTCAAACGTGCTTCAGCAGCATCTGAAGACAGTACCTCTGACCACCACCACCATTACAGGACGCCCATCCTGCTAAAACAGCGTCACAAAAACACGAAAATCCAGAAAAGTCAGACTTCCACAACATTAATTCACTATTAGACAAAGAGCTTACCAATGGAATTTGAAATGAACAATTGCAACCAACCTGCTGGACAGGCACCAGAAACCAATGTTTTTATGCAAACAAGCAAATTATAACAGCATAGGACTGACATGAAATTTCACATCACACACACTGAACACATGAACTAGACAGTGGTGTGTACGTGTGTGTGTCTGCTCTACACGCTACCTGTCAAAGCAGACCGCCCGCAGCTGAGTCAGGAGACTTTAAAAACCTTGTGAAAACACAGATGATAAAAGGGACTGAGAGGGTGGTACAAAGTAACTAGCTTCTCCAAATAAATACCCTCCACAGCTGTAAACTAGATTTCAAGTTCCTGGGGAAGCAGGAACAAGTCCTCAGATAAAAAACACATCTACTTAATGAATAGATACGTGGGAGCAAAGAAAGGCTGACATTTCTATAGCAACAGAGTTAATGGTGCGTGGAAGTATTTAATTCCACCTTTTCAATTAAATTTTCTGGCTTTCACTGTTTGTTTTTTTGGTTACAATGCAAACTATTCAGGATATTTGTGAGGGTTTGGGAGGACACAGATTTGAGAACTTCGAAGCCATAACGTAAGTCAGCACAACCGGGTTGACTTTATTCCATCTACAAGCTTTCCCCACCCAAAAAATTTTCCAGAAACACGAGCTGAACCTTGAAGTTTGTTAGATGCTCTTTCCCAGGCCTTCATAAACCAAAAGCAATAAAACATTGTAGGCAAAGCATTCTGATCTCAGACACCACGTACAGTACTTATAGCAGCCACCCTATGGAAGTCTTGTTATTGCTGCCTATTAAAAAAAGAAATCTGAAAACCAGAAAGTTAAAGCCTTGCTGCTGTGGAGTAAAAGAATGGCCTTTTTATGGTGTGCTACTGCTGCCTTAAGGGGTAAATCCTGTTGAGGGCAAACCCTAGAAACAAAAAAGCCCAGCATCATTGTTGTATTAAACAGATCCCTCTTTTTGCTGATTTTATGGCACACGTAGAGCCAAAAACCTCCTTATCAGAACAAATGCTCAACTACTTACTTTGGAGCCAATTAAAAGGATTGTAAGATGACGTTTAAATTAAGGCTTTCAAGATATCCAACCAGCCAAGTAAACTGTGAGAGCCGGATGCCCGCCCTCAAAAGGTTTAGTGCTAGCATCCCACCACCCACTCCCTCTTCTTTCATAAATAAAGTTATTCAGGATTCCAGGTTCCTTCTTTGATATATACAAGCTGCTTTTTGGGAGGATTGGTCTTTCTATTTGCAGATAGGGCGGGGTAAGGGTAGGGGGAGGCAGAGAGGGGAGAGAATCAGAACTAAGTAGCTTCAGTTCCTATTACAAAGAGAAAAACTGTAGGCTCCTAAAAATCACAGTCTTGCTAGAAATTCTATGCCAAAAACCCAACAGTGAACAAACAGGAGAGCTAATGTCAGTAAACGAAATTAAGCTATCCATCTGAGGTTAACTCATATCTTAAAAAAAGGCTAAGGTCAATTCTTCATCAGAAGCTGCGGTTTTTCGAAGCAGCAAGACTTTTAGTAACAGAAACAACCATCATCTCAGAATAATTTATTTTTTTTAAAGGTATTTAGGTACTTTGAGAAAGAAATACCTTTTAATGGATTCCTCCTCTGCTATTTCTATCAATAATTCATAAAAATAACTAGCTAGACCTCTTAATTTTAACCACCAATAGGAAAGAATGGGGAAAAGAAGTAAATGAAGTTTTCCTTTTCTCTTTTTCAGTAGTCTTTGAAAAGCAGTTAAGTGCACAGTAAGAAAAGATTAATAGAATTTTAGACACATTAACTAATTATATGGTAATGGATCAATTTTACACTACTTTGAAATACATCCTCATTGGGAAGATGTGTTACATATTAAGGTCCAATCATTATTTACCATATCACCAGCTTTCAGTATGGAAACACCATTCTGGTACATTACATATACCCTTTTCAGTTTCCTTTGAAATCCAAACACTGTCTTTACAATGTGTGAAAGCAAGGTGGGGGGAAAAACCCCAAACCACAAATATGTATTGTTAAAAACCCCAAAACACAAAAATACATTTAATATTGAATTAAAGACCACTAAGAAGCAGTCAAAACTGTACTGTAATTTAAGAAAATTCACACCTTTCAGTGCTGTTTACCACCATCAACACAGAAACCTCTCTGGGTCTCTTCTACTGAATTAGACACAAGAAACACAAAACATTACTAAAATAAAACCTCTAGCAGGTTTTAATAAAGTATTAAAAAAATGTTGTGTTTTTAAGATAACACATTAGAGCCTGTTTAAAATAAGCGTTTAAAAATTTATTATTTGAAAAAAAGATCACACAAGGGGTCACTGATATTTTGCTTGTAGAAGTCCATTTAGGGTTACTGAAGTTAACTTAGCCCAGGTGAGGATCATGCCCAAATCCCTGTATTTAACTGAATATGTTTTTAATGCTTTTTCCCCTGACCTTCACACTCCGTTGCAGCAATTATATTTTATCTATAAATTGGTGTTTAGTGTTGGTTTATGTTGTGGATAAAACCTTCAAAGTATTAACACTACAAGATTTTTTTTAAAATGTTATTGCACACATACCAGGTTCTACAAATATTTATGACAGAAGTATATACATGTATGTCTGTGGCTACGTATAGACACCCACACAGAGCCTAACTTCCACCAGGGAGCAAAACGTAGCAGCCTTTCATCTCAAAACCAAAGTCATTTCTCAGCTACAGAAATACCACATACAGATGAAAATATTAGCAAGTCTGGGGGTTTTGCCTTTGTTCAACTGATATTTTTTTTTTAGTATATCTGTATTATAAATTACTTGCTTACAGTGTAGAAGCCTATGGTATAAATTTCATCCTAGAGTGAATTTTTATGATGGAGTTATAAACCCCTAAAGAAACAGGGTTTACAATGGAAGTGCTGACATAACTAACTATAGCGGCACTAGCAGTGCCTCTGTAATCAAGGCACATTATATTTATGAGGTAGGTAAAAGTCTGTAACCATCAATCACTGGAATCATATTGACAGATTCTAAGTTTGAGGTCCAACAGAATTAATGTATTCAGTTTCTCACACCATTGATATGAAGGGGAGAATTTGCAGGCACTTTTATGGGCTTCGGCTTTGACATCTTTACAGAAATCAGCGAGGGGCTGTCTTGTTGAAACATTCATTCGTTTGCTGCCTCAGCATTTCTAGGGTTTGCACCAACCTTTCGCAAAATGCTAGAGTAGATTGTCCAGAAACCAAATGTGACCTTATTCACGTAAGTATGCTCCATGAGCTGGTCATTACAAAACATTAATTCTACATATATCCACCAGACATTTAAAATTATACCTAAGAATGATTAATCACCCAAAGAATATCCAACTCCTAAATTATAACTCAACATCCCTATATAAAACAATCTAAAATGTCAGCACCTCAGTCTTTATGATATCACACCGTTCCAATAATTCTGTTTTACAAGTAAATTCCTATTATACATTAATAAGTGCTGTTGGTGGCTAAACTTCATGCCTTTGAGTAATGACCAGGTTGAAGGCAATTAGGCCGGCCAGGTGCAGCTGGGTTAGGTACTAATAAAAAGTTTTTAAATTTTACTATTTCCGTTTGGATTTTGGGGATGCATTCCAATCTGCCCAAATTAGGGAGGAAATTGTTTCCATGTTTTCAGCTGTTCCATGGTCTGACTATTACTGACCGATAACCCGCAGACTTCCCCCCGCCTTACACGCACTTTCGGGAGGACTCTGAAAAATAAAGACATTGGGTCCTGTGAGTTCAACTTGTCAGAGAAATACAATAGGAAAAGTAAGAAGCTCTTGTATGTTTGCAGAACAGTTTTCCAGTCCAGTCACAGGGTTAGATGGGCTCGAGTTAAGCTTGTCTGAAAACGGAAAATCTGGGTTCAAAGTTTTTATCTACATAAATGCAGAATAAGAATTGAAATGCCACCATGTCATCCTCCCTCCGTTCCTCTGAAAGTCCAGACTGTTGTGAATGTGTTTTCCATAACATGCTAGTATTTTTTAAAAATTATCTGAGAAATTTTTTTTTTTTTAAATCAAGCTGACTTAAGCCCATTTACACTAATTTTAAAAGCCGTGTTTCTGTTAAAGTGTATGTAGAACATGCAAAGTGCTGCTAATGCCTGTGGTTTAGGTGACAGGAGGAAGGCTTTGTGAAGTGACGCCACTGCAGAGAAGTGGTGTCAACCCGGAGAGTCTTCTGCATGTGTACACAGGCACACCTGGGTGCACCTTCCTGCCCTCTTGTCCTCATACATGTTTTCATGTGTGAATCTTACTCCTACACAGCCTGAAGTTGAGCCCAGAGAGCACCAGGAAACCTCCAACACTGCTTCTCACCAGAATTTTCTCAGAAGGCAAAGCTACCACCAGGGACCTGAGGAACTCGGGGCCAGAAGAACCATCCCGTTCCCTGCAGGTGAGTCCTGAGGCCTCATGTGGCCCCCAGCTTCTCCACTGCATTATAAAGTTGTTCTCTCACATGAGGCGTCACTGCTGGAAAATGGAAACCGGAGACAGGGATATTTTTTAGATGCTCACAAGTTAGTTTCCCTTTCCTACTTGCAAACCATACAGAGATCCACTTTGGCTCAGGAAGGCCTTAAGCCACAATTTGTGGGTGATTGGGAAAACATTCTCCAGCAGGATCAAAACAAGCTTCCCCCATTCCTACAGACCAGAGAGGGATCCTCAATGAAGCCTGGGCCAAAATGCTGCTTAACAGGACCCTTAGGTCTGACTACGGCCAATTCTGCATCAAAGCTCACAGCAAAGAAGCCACGCCAAGAACCCATTGCATCAGTGGGTGGGTGACTGTAGAGACACATATTTTTCTCCTTTCCAGTGCCTCAAGTTCAGCATAACAGGCTCTTTGATAAACAGATTTGTATTCTGAACTCTTCTGAAGCTCCAGTCGGAAATTTAACCTGGGAGATCTGTGGAGGTCCGACAGCATTAACAGGAAGGCATCACTGAAATGGATGAGATTGAGCCACAACTAAACTGCAACCTCTGCTTGTTCTGTAGCTTTTGCACAGACTTAAGAATAGGGGGAGAAATAAAGAAATCATGGATTTTTGAAACCAGAACAAAAGTATAATTCCATGTGCCAATTTAAAAAGCCATCATCAATTCCTATGACTCTATAATCTGAAATTAAACATGGCATATGTTTACTTTTTTTGAAGGCATTACTTTGCAGGCAAAATAAAATAGTAGTGCAGGATGCAGATATGGGCAAACAGGGAGCTCAGAGAAAATTACCCGTTTTGCATTCCCACCAGCCAGCAGTGCCCTGAGGAGGGCAGCATATAGGCACGTATTTAAATATGCAGAAAAAAACTCCTCTGAATCACATGCTTTGCTAAAAATGCCTCGCCTTTCAGGGGATTAGTGAAGTACCACACACAGTCAAACATCATCATAAAACGTAGGTAGAAAGACAGCAGGATATTAAACCAAAGCTCACTAAAAAATGCCAAAGCCTTTGCTTTCCTGAGTATCAGCAGGAACAGATTCTTAGTACCTGTAATATCTCAGAATTTCTTCACTCTAAAGCACTGCCAGTCTAATTTTAAATGTGCTAAAGTGAATCAAGAAGTTCTAGAAACAGATCATCTAATCCTGATTACACAAGTAACATGGGAACAATTATCAAAATCTGCAAAAACATATCTATTTTTAAATATGTTCCAATTTTAAAACAACAACTATATTTAGTTTCGGGTAAGTCAGTTTGATAGCACAAGTGGTAATACATGTGATCCCAAAACTCTCCCCACAAAACCCTGCACATTTTAAAACTCAATTGCTTAGTCAGATTTGGTCAGTAAATTTCATGAAAGTAAATCAAGTTCAAAATAATTTTTAAAATAAATAAATAAAAGTTATTAGTTTACAGACAGTTTTCTCAATTAATTAACTAAATCTCCAATTTAATCATATTGCCATAAACAGTACAGGAAAGACTATCGTTTCTAGTTATAAAAAAATTCTCAGAAGTGGTTACAATGCTCACAGAAAGCAAGATTATAAACACACTGCACATTTGCTCTGCTCATGAATAAAACTGGAAGCAGTGTTTTAATATGGAGGCAGGCTTTTAATGTGGCATCATCATAACTGCCCAGTCCGTCTTTTCCTGTCAGACCTATTTTTGTCAGTGACCTCAGGGTGATATTTTGAGGTGATAAATAAAACTGAACTGTAAATACAGGGGGTTTCTTTTTAATAATTAATTACAAACTATTTTTTGAAGCTCCACAAAAACTTGAAATTTAGAAGTATGGGTAGTATCAGCCTTGAAACAAACTTGCAATTTCCAAGACAGAGCTGCAATATTTAAGGAATAGTGCAGCTATCAGCATTGTAAAAGCTAATTAGGAAGCTGGTAGCAAAAGGAAGAGATTTAAGGAGCGGGAGGGAGGAGCTGCATTTTGCCAGGCGGCAGGGCAATCCGCTGCCTTGCAGTGCCCTCTGGTGCTGCTCCCAGAGAAGTGGAACATCTCGGGCAAGAGAATCAAACATGGGTATCGTAAAGCCCCTCTCGAAAATTCTCCAGCCTCTGTATCATCACACACGCACGTATTTACTGTAAAAAGCATAACTGTGGGAAAAGCACTAAATTGCACAAGGCGCCACTTGAACAAAATTCCACAAGGAAATATAAACCTACAGCACAACTGTTCCCTGAAAAAGAAGTATCCAGCAAATTATCCCAGAATATAAAAATATACAACAAGGGAAGGTCAGAATTGTATTTCCACCTGTTCACAAAACTCCAAGTCCCATATTTCTCTTAGTTTTTGGAAGCTACAAAGGACACAATCAGCTTCTTCCCAGCTACAATACTGATAAACACCCATAACCTTAATCAGAAAACAGAAATTTAAGAATGCTTTATTCCAATGCCAGTCATGTTGTGATTTTTAAAAGAAAAAAAAGAGATAATTAAATGAGCAATACAAACAGATGGATGCTTTCAACAGGATACTCTCAGAACTACAAGAGATGCTTTCGAAACAACACAAAGGGACAATAAGAAATTGTACTTAGCTCCAAATTAAAAACATCATCTAAAGTCCTTCTCCTGAAGGCCCCTCAGGGTAGTTTGGAAAGACTGGATCCAGCCATCCACATGCAGTACAGTCCGCTTCCCCCACCCACACACGGGGGCTATCTCGCTTTGGTTTGCTTTGCCTTTGTACTCCACAGGCACCTGCCACATCTTGAGGTAAAAATCCAGACATGGCTCAGCACCCCAGGTGCCCACTTCCCCTGTGGAAGCGCCTCCAGTTCTTCAGGAGGGAGGCACCCGTCCAGAACTGCTGCCCACACGAAGCTGAGCACCTCTATGGTGAAGCCCAGGAGCAGCCAGCAGTGGTCCTTCAGTCCCTAAAGTCGAGGGCAATACTGTCACTAGCACAAGGATGAAGAGCTATACGGTCCCTGGATCCTGCAGGCGAGATGAAGCCAGCCCATGCACCCGTGACAACACACCCAGCCAGATAAAGCTTTGGCTTGGGATTGCTATTGGGAGCCTCCTCCACCCCCCTCAACAAAGAGGGAATGCCAGGAATATTTTGGGCCCCTCACAAGAAGACAGACATTGAGGTGCTGGAGCGGGTCCAGAGAAGGGCAACGGAGCTGGTGAAGGGTCTGGAGAACAAGTCTTACGAGGAACAGCCGAGGGAACTGGGTCATTCAGCCTGGAGAAAAGGAGGCTGAGGGGACACCTTATCGCTCTCTACAACTACCTGAAAGGAGGGTGAAGAGAGGTGGGGGCTGGTCTCTTCTCCCAAGTAACAAGCAATAGCATAAAAGGAAATAGCCTCAAGTCGTGCTAGGGGAGGTTTAGACTGGAAATAAGCAAAAATTTCTTTACCAAAATGGTTGTCAAGCATTGGAACAGGCTGCCCAGGGAAGTGGTTGAGTCACCATCCCTGGAGGTATTTAAAAGACGTGCAAACATGGTGCTGGGGGACACGGTTTAGTGGAGGATCTGGCAGTGTTAGGTTTACGGTTGGACTTGGTGATCTTAAGGGTCTTTTCCAACCTAAATGATTCTGTGAACATTCAAAGCAACCATTCAAAAAAAAATATATATAAAAATGGCCTAATGCAACTTTCTTCCTGTGTACCTCAAGTTTGCTGCAGTTACGTGGGAAGGTCGTGTATTTTTTTCAACATTAAGCCAAATTTTCCCACCAATGCTGGAGCAGAGACGTTAGCCACTAATGTTGTTGCAAATTACTTCAGAAGGCTAAGCTTATTGAAGCTTATTGCTGAACATGCATTTAAATAAAAAGAATATTATTTCTAAATTTAGTTATGCCAGATGATTCTCAAATCACAAATTATGTGCACTTGAAGCTGCAAGCAGTGGCAGGCATGGGTATTTAGGGCTTCTGGAATAATCAAACTGTTCAACCTAAATTGAAATTATTAAATTATCTCTTAATATTTGTTCTCTTCCTACACTGAACAAAAATGTAATTCCTTTCCCAGGCTGTGTGCATTTTACTTGCATCTAGTAAAACACGAAACATGTCTTTCAGTTTCTGCCACAAGTACTTCCACTAAATGCTTCTTCCACTTCAGTGAAAGATGTTCCAGTATTGTAAAATAATGTTTCTTCCTCTTACAATAATTCTTTTCAATTGCATTATTTCAGTGTTTCTTCAGAATACCAGAGAGCAAAAACATGACAGAATCTTTGTAAAACAGACAATAAAACTGCTAGCAATGTCAGATGAATTGCAGTCACTGTA
Organism: Arenaria interpres; assembly: GCA_013399435.1. Taxonomy (NCBI): domain Eukaryota; kingdom Metazoa; phylum Chordata; class Aves; order Charadriiformes; family Scolopacidae; genus Arenaria; species Arenaria interpres. The sequence continues at coordinate 40,503 of VXAK01007876.1, read as the reverse complement.
TTTGTATTTTATAACTGTGAACATCCAGGCAATTCAATAACGGAAGAAAAAAACATTTAAAAAAAAAAAGAAAAGAAAGGAAAAAAAGATCACTTTCTAAAATGATTATTAATGAACTGTAAAGAACGCTGTTAACTTTGGTGGGTTGCGGAAGAGAAACGAAAATAAGTAAAACAGAAGAATCCATCATTTGTGTGACAGAGCACACACATTTTAACACATCAGGCACTAAAATGCATGTTTTTAAGATGCCATTTTGCAGAACTGTGCAAAATGTTCCCCTTCTGAACACCAAGGCACAGCATCCAGCCCAGTCTGGCTGGTGGCCCCTATCCCTAAGCAGAGCAACAGCCTGGAGAGGAAGGCAGTGATGGAAGAGACGTGGTCATACTTCACTGAAAAACGTTCTAATAAAAAGGGCAGGAAGAGATTTTTCTCCATCTTCCCCACAGTAATGAACATAGAAAAGTAGCAAGAACAATAATTCCTTTTCTTCTCTGCCATAAAGCCGAGGCTGTAAGCCACACATGAAGATGGTACATTACACATGAAGAATAATCATCTCAAAAGTAGGAGTTGCAAGCAGTGTTCTTAAACTTTTAAGTAAATAAAACTAATGCTACGATAACCACAACCATTACAGCAGGAACTTTATCACAGTAAGTCTCAGTGACTAACTGCAGCTTGAAATATAAAAGCTGAGAACTGACAGATCATTCTCCATCGCTGAGAGAATGCTTCTCAGAAGGACCAGCAAACACTTGGAATTCCAGCACTATCTCTTCGTCGACATCAGTATCTTCCTGTCCCACCTTTTACTCAATCAAAGGAGTTACTGTTAAGGTACTTGGGGAAGAGTTTCACTTTTTTCCCCTTTTTCTTTTCTTTAAGACAATAAAAAACTTGGAAGCAGTTTTCTCAAGTTTATAAATAAAATAATTTAAAAACAAACAAGCAAACAAAAAACCACCCAAAAAATCCCCACAGCAGGGAAGATGTTTCTCACTCTTAAAATTAAGTCCATCAGCCTGCAACTCACAGAAGAAGTCATTCAAAGTGAGCCATATGGCTCCACTATAAAGCTCTACCACCAACGGTTTTTCCCTTTCTGTCCTCAAAGTTGCTGTTACTTTACTGAAAATAAATAAAGTCAATGTTAGGCTTAATAAAAAAAAAAATAATAAAAAAAAAAAAAGAAAAAAAGCATTGAATGCATCACTGATCCCTAACGCCTTATGACCACTGCATGAACATGAGCGAGCCAGCTGTCACCACAGTTACGTGTGCCATCAGAGGTGGCATTGCCAGGTACGTGGACATGGCCAAGCAGAGAGTGATCCTGCCGGCTGGGATAGCAAGAGCTATGAAATGGCAGAGGCGCCAGCCCAGCCGTGCCTGAGGAGGTCCCAGGGGTGCCCGCAGGACTTGCTGCACTGAAGTCATTTCCTCCACGGCACTGGCGGTTTTGATACCAAAGAAGGCTGGATTAAAACTCCGCTTGGCTACATTATCTCACAATACTATTTACTTCCTGATTCCATTAGATTTTGAAACGGCCCTAATTCACACCAAATGGTCCAAAACACAGACGTGCAGTCCTTCAACCCCAAAAACTCTACGGCTGCATCATGTTGCAGGGCAGTTCCCTCCACCCCTGCAAAATGGAAGTTTTGCCTTTGGAAATGAAGGTGTTCAAAGAGTAACTGGAAGCACACAGACAGCACTTTAAAGTACGAACATGGTACAATTTTATCTAAGACACTTTTTCTACACTGTTTAGGAGGAAAATGGAAATCTTTGTTCCTGTACACTGCCCTAAAGAGCAAACACAGAAGCTGAGGAGACAGAGCGCTGATTCTTCATCCGCTTTTAAACACCCTGACTACCTGCAGAGCTTCTCCTCCCTGGACAGGGCACATCGTCTAAAATGACCAACCTGACCTTCATGTTCTAAGCCCTAAGAATAGGGCTGTCTGTGCTCCACAGCTTAAAAATAAACTACTGCATTGAGACAGAACCAGAATCCACTGTGATCAGACTGCAATTTAAACTGGTGAAAAAGGAAAGGCTTTTCATTGCATTCAACGCTCCAACTGAAAACTGGGATTTTTTTTTTCTAGTTGCAAGTGTAAATTCAGGAGCTGGGTCTCCTCGTTACCATAACAGGCGCATTGCTGGTTTGTATGTATCTCCCAGACTAGCCGAGCATCTACTTTGACAGTATTTAGGGTCAAAGTGATGGAAAAAAACATCCCAACAAAGTTGTAGGAAATGAGGAGGGGGTAATGGGGGAAGAGGGTAAAGAGGTAGGGTGGCAATTCAAATAAGCTTCTATCTTTCAAATATCATGAGCGTTTCGCAATACTTCATTATTACCAAAACAGCAGCAACCAATCATGTTTTAAAACTAGGCAAAACAGGACTTAAAAAAAAAAAGAGAGAAAACTCACCACTTTTTAACTCTCAGTCTTTCTTTTATTTTTCTGCTGAGTTAAAAGGACATGCCCAATATCCATTCACATGATATTTTTTTTTTAAGGATAATTATAAATCCCTCAAACAGGAGTTTAAAAAAAAAAAGTAGTAAAATTTTTTAAGTCTCTAAATGGCAATAAAGCAAAACCTGAAACAGATAAAAATCTTCATACAAATACCTTACCAAAACATCTGCTGGTCTTCTGGGGCAAAGTCATTTGGTTTGGGTTTTTTTTTTTTGGTTGTTTTCGGGTTTTGTTTTTTAAAGAATGCATGTGAGTTTCTTAAGCATTAACAACATTTAACAGTGACACTGAAATTTGTCTTGCTATTAGGAATAAAATTCCATTGGGGTGGTATTTTGAAGTTTCTTTTTTAAACATAACATTAGGACTAGGCAAGCTATTTTACAGGTCTTTCGTATGCATGACATCTGTTAGCAGAAATAAATTAAAAAGACATTCATCCCAATTTAGCTGAACCATCTTCAAGTATCTTCAGAAAGCTGTGAGTACCCGTCTGTCTGGAGCTACAGAAGGGACTTATATCAGTGTAAAGAACATTTATTCCCCCTGCCATGTCAAGGAGCAAGTTTTTGTAAACCTGCTTAATTTTCACAGCTACGCTAAGATTTTGCCAATGGGACATGTGGCTGCTCTTAACTCTGCATTTATAAACATGAACCAATTTTAAAATCATGCCTTCTTAAAGCTGACAAACACAGTAACAGCTCTCTTTGGTCGTTAATGCTAACCCCAAACATGCCAAAGCATTCATCTTCTTCAGCACTAGTATGAAGCAAGGAAGTAGGATTTCATTCATGTTAGAGAGAAAGAAGTGAGCACAGACAGAACGGGCCGCTGAGTGACTGCCAAATCCTCAAACCAGGATGCCACACTACATCAGATATTAAACCTGAAGTGAGGGAGCAGAGTGACCACCCCACATGGCCCCTGACCCAACTGAGAGCTTTCTCCTGTTGTATCAACATGCCTGGGGATCCCCAAGAGATGGTGTGGTGGAAACCCTACTGAAAGGTATGTAAAGTCACTTCAGAAATACTCTTCTCCAACGTAGCCTTCAGGAAATTTCTTTTGGAAACTCTGTTAATTGCTACTGATACGGCGGCTGTATTCATTGGAGACACAGAACAAATCAAAGTTCAGCACCATCTCAAGACTTTTTTCGATGTCTGCTTATGAAACTTCAAATGCTTCTTAGCTGTTAACAGCTCCTCGTCACTGTGAGTTTAAAATAAATAAATAAGTAAGATCTTCCCTTCACCATTGCAATTTATTTTCAACAAGTCAAAGAACATAGAAAAAAGTTCTGAAAAATTTGAAAACATTTAAAGAAGGGTAATGTATGTAATGAATGCATTAACCTGACACTGACTAAAGCAGCATTCTGTATGTAAAGATATAAAGGAAAAGAATGTAATTAATGCCAATCACTACAGATTTACAGAAAGAAGATGGAGTCCAACTACTGCATAGCTTTCTCATTGCTCTGAAAAAATTAAGCTTCATAAAGTCAGTACCATTGAAGTCACAAATGAAACCCCATGGTAGGTGCTTCTGCTGAGATCCAGGGATGCACAAGAGTGGGGAAAAGGGAGGACAAAAAGAGAATCAGAAACCCCAAAAGAGAATCCTTCAGTCACAGCCTTGTCCCTAATGGCTGCAGGCTGAAAGGAGCATATCTCCCACAGCTCTCTGCCTGGGCAAACAGAAGTGAAGATCTGGTGGCAAAGAGACTGTCCTGACCCAGACATATTGAGCATTGCAGCAGCCAAAATAAAGTCTTTCTTCATTCAAGTAGCACCAAAACAGCCTGCCCAAGTCTAGCACCACCAGAATGCGCTCTGTTGGAGAAGTGCCTGAACACCAAACACAATCTTCTCTGCAGGTACAATTTGCATGTCCCCTCTTCTGCACCATGGGGTGGGGGACAGACTGCAGTTCTTTAGTAGGGGGAACCCATGAGACCAGGCTCACCGATTCCCTTCTTGTCCATGAAGCATGGTGGCTGGTCTCCTTGGCACCAACCAAAGCAGGGATGGACAACCTGAGCCAATGGGCTGACTTCTCTGTCTGCTTCCTCATCGTCATAGCCAAACCATGCACAGACACCCAGTACAGCCATGAGCTCCTGGCCACCACCGGGGTAGGACATGGCCACTGAGAACTCTGCTCCACATACCAGCATGGAGGGAACGCAGCCCTTCTTGGCTAAGGAACTGAAACCATGTTATTTCTCTATCAACTAGGAGTAAGGTGCCAAAAAACACTTGCTTCATCCATGCTGGATTCAGTCTGTAAGACTTCATTCTCTCCCGTTCCCTCTCACACACCACCCAGCCCCCTCAACAACAAAAAAACCCCACAAAAACTAATTGCCCGTCATAAAATCTTAATAGTTCTCTTCCACCCTAACATTTGAGGATGCTGGTTACTCAGCTAAACATCCTACCACAGTGCTGTATAAATTTTTTTAACAGAGTTTTAAACTCAACTCCCCACTTCACTGACTGAACAAACCAAAGACTGGTTGCAAGTCTGAAAGGGTTCCTGTAACTGAGAAGTCATCCCAAGCAGCTGAGCTTCTATAGCAGTACCGTTGTTCTTAGAGCCTTATTATGCAACTTTTTAAAGTTTATGTCATTAAGCAAGTTACTACTGACACGCTTTCTGAGGATACAAATCCTGAGATACAGAGAGAAATTGCAGAATGCTGCTGCTGAAGGAAACCAAAACTGGTCCATGTGTCAGAAGTCACCTCAAGAACACCTGCAACACTAACAACATGGTGGAGAGGGAATGTCTGTCCAGGAAACATTTGTTTTGGAAAAACTAGGGAATCAGGTGGAGAGCTAGTGGGCAGTGGGGCAAGAAGGCTGGAAGAGAAAGATCTCAAATTTTAACTCACGGGAGTCCAAATGTTTTTAATAGTGAGAATAACCCACTGGAAGAGCTTACCATGTATGAAGACGACTGGATACTACAAATGTTAAGCTCAAGACCAGAGGATACGTGCTTGCAGAAAAGTATTAGGGTGAAGAGGTCTTATAATCAGTGCTGTGCAAGAGGCTCAGAGCAGATCAACACAGTGAAGTTTCCTGGTCTGCAAACCAAATTTTGATAACAGTGTTTTGTTGGGCTTTTTTTTAAAGTAAGAATTTCAAACCTGAAGCAGCCGCTGTACCCAGGGGAAGAACAAACAGCTGGCTAATACTGGGCTCCGAAGCCTAAACATAAATCACAGTTGTACACAGTCACTTTTATCTGTGCCTCTGAGCCAGCATTATCTACAGAAGCACGTCGAACAGAGCTAAAACTCCTGCTGCTCAAAGGCACTGCCAAGCCCTGGAAATTCTTACCCCACAACTCATTTCTCCAGAGCACGGGGTCAGCACTGGAAGAGCCGAGACTTCCCTTACGCAACAGGAATCCAAAACCAATAAATAAACAAACAAACACACACATAAATAAGACTTAGCCATTTTGAAGCAAGCAAATCTGACAGACTGGGGAATCCCACTGAATAGCACAGTGTTACTTATTTTACTCATTTGCAACATCCAATATGACACCACCACAACAAAAACAGTCAGAAGAACCCACATCACACAGGCATGAACCTCTTCCGCGCTCACCCTACGCAGGCCAAAGCCACCCAACTCCGCCACGCTTCTGGACCCTCCCTGTGATGACACGGAAATGCCTGCACACAAGAAAGCAAGTACTTCACTGGGACTAAAACCCATTGCAAATATTTATCTTTCTGCTTATGCATTCCCACGTGTACCCAAGCTATCGGCACAGTGGTTACAATGCTCTTCTTCCCCAGAAATCATCTCACTCCAACAAGTTTGGTCCTTTGAGAGAAATTCAAGCTCTTGATAGAACATACAGATTTTGCTGCCTCACATGCAGCAAGACATTCAAGCCTATCATTTGCTCAAAATCAGGTGTTTGTTTTGGGGTGGGGTTTTTTTTCCCAACATGCTGCGAAGCTTTGCCAATCTTCATTATTAAGTGGGGAGAATTGATTTCTAACAGCTCAGTTTTGCCACAGTGAAACACCCAAACAACTAAAAAGAAGTCCACAACAAGCATTTGCTGGTTGGTTTTGACAGCTGTCATTTATAACAGTATTTAAGAGTGTAGAAGCCGGAGCTGGGAACTTTGCTCATTTTCATGCCAGGTTACGCACAGAAACAAAAGTCCCAAAGCAGCATCTAATCCCTAGCAAAATTTGAGAACTAGCTCACATTTGTCCAGAAGACCACTTGTCCTGGGTTGAGAGACACAGGACCAACTTTTCTTGTAATTCTGGGGAAAATTGCACTTTTAGAAGACTCTAGTGTCTGAATTTGTGAAAATATTTACTTTAGAGCCAGCCAGGCTCTGTGGGATTAGTGTTTTCGAGCCTTGCCAGGTGCAGGGACAAGGAGGAGCAAGGCCTGGGCATTCGACCAAGGCCGACAACAGGATTATTTCATACCATGAATGACACATTCAATATAAATTAGAAAAGTTTGCTGGGTAGCTCTCTCTCCCTTGGTGGCGGCGGTCCAGACAGCTCCTTGCCCCAGCGCCGGATCCCCGAGGCCTTCCCTTCCTCCTGAAGCCATAGCGTTCACAGTGTCCGCCATTTGCTGTCCCTGCTGGGAGTGCACAGCTTCCCCCTGATAGAATTGGCTGAGTATAACTCTCGTATATCTTATACAGTATCAGGATTAATACTAGTTCTCTAGTATTATTGTTAATTATTTAGTCTCAGTCTATTAAATCTACTTATATTTCAACACTTGTGTTTCTTTGTATTCCCCAATTCCCTCTTCTGGGTGGGGAAGGGTCATCGGGTGATAGAATAATTGGCTAAATGACAATAGATTGTTATGGGTTTCCTCAAACCATAACACAAATCCAAGCCAGAACATGGCAAATCCAGAGTCTTTACACGCACTGTGACCACATCCAGGGGTCTTCTGGGCACTGGCTCTTCCCCTGTTCCTGTCTGGAGAAGAGTTATCACCCTCTACTCTCGCCAATCCAGTATCAAACTTAGGAAATACCTTTAGTGATCTTTCCTATGCAAGAAATTTAGGAGAAGCGAGCTGTTCTCAAATCTTTAGCCGAAGACAGAGTAACCGAAAATAAGGCATTACCTTGGCCCCTGCACAAGGCTCCAAAACCAGACTTCTCGTTATTGCCTGGACCTACTGGATATACTAAGATCCCCACCAAGGTTTGCTTTAAGACATTCTTCTCGGGATTAAAGCCATGACACAGACTCCCACCAATACTCCTTTGAAGTTACATTATTGCCAGCTAAATTTGTCACGTTAACAATCAGTTTAGGTAATCCAAATGAGCATCAATATACAGAGTCGTACTTTCTTGAAAACCATATGTGAATTCAGTTTTTCCCCAAACAAAAGACTATGGAGCTTTGAGAACATATATTTAAAATACTATGACTGACATAAAAAAAATTGTTCAAATACAAGAATCCAAGTCACGCTGAAAGTACACCACCCAGAACAATGTTGTTCTTTGTGCCAAATGAAGAAGACCGTACTCGGAGAAGAGAAAGTGCTTTTTTGTGTGCATGAACTAAAAATGTTCCTGGTACCCACAGTCACTTCTTACTCTGGGCTTCCAAGGCAATGCTCATTGGCAGCATCCCATCTGATGTACGAGACGTGGATGCCAACCAAGCGTCCTCAAAGTAACTAAGCTTTGACAGCTGCACTTCAACAGGAGCCTGGCATGTGCCTGAGCGCACAAGAAAAATGCAGTCTGTGGGTGTACCTGGGTATTTTCAGTTAGCCCAAACGCAAAACAAGACGTGAAATAAGAAGAGAGAGACAGCACATTGCTAACAGAGAACCGAAGCATCTAAAAGACCACATGGTTTACAAAGTACGGACCTGAGAAAGGTTGTGCTGCTTAAACATCACTGGTAATCAACAGTCACATGAATTTACCAGCTGAGTTCCTTGGTAACAGTGATGATGAGGAACAGAACTGAATATGGGACAGTCTGAAATACAGGCATCCCCACTGCCAGCTCTTGTGTCAAGGCGTAAGAAATCAGCAACTGTTTAAGCTGCTAAGACTAACGAAAAACACAAAGACTGTTTTCTACACAGAGGAAAAAAAGCTGCAAAGACACAGTTCAAAAAGCTGAAAGACTGTAAAGGGCAGAAAAGGCAGCAGAAATAAAGGCAAATAAAGTCAGGCGTTACTCATGCTTGCCCATACAGTAGAGCACCGTTGCAATTGAGGGAGCTTTTCAAATTGTACCAAAATCCCAGGTAGCTGCTTCCTGTACAACCAGGTGAGAACAAGGAACAGCAGCTGGTGAGGAGGAGGAGGGAGGGGGGAAAA
>VXAK01007876.1:0-31589 GCA_013399435.1 Arenaria interpres | reverse complement strand
AAAAAAAAAGAGAGAGAGAGAAACTTTTAACCTACACCTGGGGGAATCAAGACTAAGAATCTTAATTTACTCAATTAAATCTGCAGAGAACAGAGATACTGTAAATACTAGAACTGGCTTGGAAAAGGAAGGGAAAAACCCTCCAAGGCAAAACATTCTTTTATTCTATGATCTCCGTTGTGCCATGCAATTCAGAAGACAGAGGTTTGCCCCAGGGCTGTATTAGGGGTTACGCTTTGTGGTTTACAATTTTGATATGCTATTTCTGAGGTTTCTCAGGATATCTCATGAGAGAGCAGGATTACAGCGTATGACAGAAACACTTGTTCTATTACAGAAGTTCAAATCTGGGGAAGAACCCATTATAATACACTGAACTGTCAATCCAACCGCCTATTTCTTCCTGTAAAGGAGAAACAGGAAAGAGGAGCCTTTACTTCTTTCTTTTAAGCTATTAAACTGATTCACAACATATAAATGGAAAACTACATGATTCTCCTTAGGATTTTATCAGTGTAACTAGAGAATTGGGGGCTAGGTGTGAGCTGGTGGTGGTGTCAGTTTTTATGGTAGTACCATAATGACATAAACCCTTTCACAACACCCGTACTTGGCCTCCTCACCAGGTGCCCGAGAGAGAAACACTTCACACGAAACAGTCAGAGCCAGAGCAGAGCGAGCAGTGACGGACCCGGCAGTCCGGCAGTCTCGTTATAACGTGCATCCCACACATTACCCAAGGAATTTTAACGTTTTGACTCCAAAAATATACCCTAAAGCCACGACAGAGCATACAAATACTTTAATAAACATCGCAAGTGTCAGTCCAGTCAACAACAGAATGAAAGACCTGGGTTTAAAGAAAGGATTTAAAACCTGTGTGTAGTTTATGAACTGTACGGAATAAAGTGAAAGTTTAGCCCAAAAAAAACCCACATTATCTAAACCAGATGTTGGCTTCACAACACTCAATTTATGATAAATCGTTTTAATATTTATACCTAGCACAGGCGCTGTAATAAATCAGACAAAGGCAAAATATAACGAGCATTCTGAAGTAAAGAAATTACATGCTCCCGCTTTGTAAAACCAGTTTGTTTGGAAAGCAGAGGGAATAAATCTCACGGTGGCCCGACGACGTTTTTCTTCACCTGCCGTGGTACCAACCACGAAGCCAAGAGAAAAAAAAAAAAACCAACCGAAAAACAAAATTATTATCAACAGCAACTACATGCTGGCTTTACCGGCCTCCCCCCTCTCCCCGGGCAGGGGGGAGACGAGCCCCCAGCGCTGGCGCGGAGCGGGAGGTGCGGGACGGTGCGGGACGGTGCGCGGGGCTGCCGCCGGCGGAGTGCTGTCCCCCCCCCGCCGCCACCAGGGGGCGCCCTCCGCCCGCGCCGCGGCGCCCTCGGTAAGAGGCTCTTAAAGGCACTATATATATATTTATATATATACGCACACACCCCCTCCATAATAATAATACGTATATAATAATACCCTCCGTAAGCGAACGAGGTAAACAAGACAATCACAACACGCCGTTCTAAAGGCGCATTACCTCGTGGTGCGGTAAATGATTGAATTTCTCGGCTGTTTACCATCGATCATTAGGCTTAGCATTGCTCCTGCTCGTTTCGTGAAATGGCCTTGCGGTCTGGCAGTGGTTATTTAGCTCAAGGTAAAAAGCGAGGCTCTCGCTGCCAGCTTATGGCTCTTCTCCTCAAAACACAAAGTTGAGATTTAGGCTTCAACGAACGACAGGGAAAAAAAGAAAGTTCAAAAACCTGTGTTCAGGTTGAAAAGTAATGACGCGTCAAAACAAATAAAAGAGATGAGAACCAAATACTTCTGATCAAAAACTATCCAACTCCATCTCTGAAAAGGTAAGGGGCAGTCTGGCACAGCAATGCACGTAGGCACACGCAGGGTCCAGGGGCGAGTTGTACCATTTCATACTGCTCTAGACCAAACTGAACATGAAGATCTTGCCCACAAGAACATGAGTTTGCTGTCACGGTGTTTTAATTCAGTGCCCTACTGAAACACAGTGTCAGATCACTTTTGTCAGCAGCAGACACTGGAAGGCAGGCTTCTTCCACCATCTGTTTTAAACACATTTTGCTGTCAAGAGGCTTCACCTCCATCCCCTTCCCCAGCTCCCAAAAAAAGGTTCAGATGCTGCCAATGAAGTGTCAAGTGGCATCTTTGGCATCGCATGCTGTGGGGAGAGAATGCAGTTATGGATCAGCACAGGCTAAATCATGTAAGCTGCAAAGAAGAAAGAGTGTGTGTTATATTGTATTTAAAAGACGCAAAATACCAGTTTCTGCCTGAAACATCTTGCTGATACAGAGGGCAGGTACTGAAGCAAAAAGGCAGACTCTTCATCTCCCCAGATTGAAGGGGACCTCTTCATTTGTTCACATCTTGAAATAAAGGCTGCCACAACTGCACTGAAACGCTGTTCCCAGCACAGCTGGACTCACGGCTCTCCATTCTACCCACGGGGCACAGAGGGTCAGAAGAAGACAATGGAGAGTAATGAGAAGAGAATGGAGAAAACAGCCTGAGTGGGCTTCAGATCCCAGCAGTAATTTGAAGAAGTTCCTCACTTTTCAGTAGTGTCATCATAATCCTGGAGAGGGCCAAGCCAGCTCTGCCTCAGTGAGTGATTTACAGTGGGTGCCTCACGCTTACTTTACTGAGCATTTGCAACATGACAGTGTCCCAGCAGCCAGGGAGCCACAGCAAGTAGGAGGAAGATCTCCTAGCTTTTAAATTTAGGATTTTTTTGTTGTTGTTTTTACAGTTCCCTTCATTTAACAGATTTCTACTGGCAATATGCTGCTGGAGAGGAAAAAAAAAATCCAAAAAACAAGAAAACCACAACACACACACAAAAACCCTCAAAAAGACAAGCAAACAGAAACACATCACCATCACTCCCAACAAAAAAGACTTACATGCTGTCAGAAGCCACACTGAAAGGCAGGGCTTGGATGTTCTAGGTGCAACTTGCAGCAACCCTTCTCAATGACAGCCCAGATGAGTGCAGAAAGATCAGAATAAAAGCAGCAACTTAATAAGAGTCAGAACACTAATGAATCCCCTGCAGTTCACTTCGCTCCAGCCCACTTGTGTGGTTTTGCAACTGTTCTCATCGCTCCTACTCTGCACGAGTGGCAGCAACACTGGCTCACCAGTTGGTTTTGTGTGCTGCTGGACGTTTGAATGAACCAGAGCAGTAATCCAGAACCAAAGTCTTTCAGCTCTACTGACATAAAAAAAAATAAATAAATTTCAAGTCTATATTCTATTTGCTATCTGTGACAGTTAATTACCGAGGATTCCCCATCACGGGGCACTGTTTTATTGACAAGCCTACGCTGCTGGGCAACATTTGCTGCTGAGCAGCAGAGCAGTTCAGTTCAATGTATGAGCAGCCCAACTGAGGAGCAAAGAGACCACAGACGACATGTCACCTTCATCACCCACTGTCTGCAGGTGCGATGGGGTCCAGACAGGGCACTGCGTTTCTGGCTGCTTTTGGGACTGCCACGGGTACAACGGGCACTGAACAAAATAAATAAAATCCACTCCCAAAAAATCCAAATACAGACAGCAGTCATGGGAGAGTACTGCCAGAATGAAGTCAGAAAAAATTATCTCAGTCTAAGTGTAAAAACCTGTTCAAGTAAGTAATCCTTAGGGAACTGCAGGTGTTGCTGTATTGCATTAACTTTATTTGCAGAAGCAAGCAGGCAGTACATTTTGTGCCAGGCTGCCACCAGTTTGAAGAACGCTGTGCAGTTTAGGACAATAAGCTGACAAGGCTGGTTTCAAAGTATGGGAACTCCTTGGGCCTGGGATTTGGCTTTTGCATTCAGAACCAAGAGCAAAAGGCAGCCCCAGGTGCAGACACCAAGAGGACTAAGGGGTACGTTTAAAGGCAAGAGATACAATACACTAAAAATATTATCTCTGCTAATTTAGACAGCTACTTGAATTTGAATAACCTCAACTGAACTCAGTGTTCCCTTGGAGGAGGTTGTGCTACGTGAGTTCCCAAGGTCCCTGCCAACCTGGAGGATTGAGTGATCTCAATAACCTGTGGTGATCCAGCAGAGACAGGTTAAAGGAGAGGCGGCAGACACACTTCCCCAAATTCAGACAGCAGGACATAGAGCCAATCCTCACAGATTCCCAATCTCCTAAATGCCTTAGGGTTTCGCTGTCCCTTTCCAGGCATGGCACCGGCCAGGAAGCCACACCAACTTAGCAGATACTTTTCTCGCCTTCAGAAAATCCAGAAGCTGGTTCCCAGAGGCAGCAAGCAACCTTAGGAGATGTCATCCTGGCTCTAAAACCTTGGATGCAATCAGCCTTGAAGGGGCTAGAAGTGGTATCTGTGCCAAAGACTTGAAGGTTACAGCCAAAACCAGAAGAAAAGCATTAAACGATCTTTGTCTCGTAGCACAGATATATGCACTGAAACACAGGGAGCAGACAGTCCAGAATCCAGAAGCATAAACCGGAGACAAGCTGCTGGAATATGCCTACCCCATGGTGCAAACAAACCTTCTGCTCCTCAGGTGATCGTCATTAACTGGAGGCCACATCAGGGTCTGCAGCACAAGCCCCTCCCTCAAGCCCTGTACAGTATCCATTGCATTTGTACATTCTATGAATGAGTTGTGGTTTGACATTCACTCCCACACTTCACGTTTCTGCCATCCTTTCACACAACTCAAGCACATCAGCAAGGTAGGATGGAGGGGGAACCGACCCTCTCCACCAATACAGAGGGGCAGGAGCAGCCCTCCATGTGTGAGACCAGCCAGAGCTCCCAAAACAGCAGGCAATTGAAAAGGCTGCCTTTTTTGCTACGTGGGTGTGAAAATACAACTCTGTCTCCCTTACACACACACTATGGACTGTTTCACCTTTACAGCACGCCTTCAGACAGCCTCATACAGAAACTGGATACAAAAATACTCTTAAATAATACTTTTCATACCAGGGTGCCACAAATCGCTCTCTCGGAAATACAGCAAGAGAATGACATAAGTAATGATTTAGCAAAATCACGCTCAGCAACCTCTTCATTCCTCTAATAAAAGAAGTTCAGATTATAATTAGAGCTCCTACAAAGAAACAAGCATAACGATGCTGATTTAACGTTAAATCATAACACACACATGTCTATGCATTAAAATATGATTTGGCAAAATATACTTCTGAATGAAGCTGGAAAAACTAAGTTTTGAGTAATATCACAGGAGCCAAACCCAAATACACATCAATTTTTGAATGCAGCAAACATCCGATGAACAGTATTTTGTGATATCAAGAAAAGACAGAAAAAGTTCTCTTTCTGTCTCCTCCTCCTCTTCTTCCTTTTTTCAGCCTATTCTCAATACCTACTTAGAAATTATCAACCATGTTCAGAAACTTGTGCTGCCTTCTGAGGAAAAAGCTGCAGAGACACAAGAAACCCAAGCAAATAAAAACTATTAACTGAACATCACTAGAACTAATATAATTTTGCTTCTAATCTCATCCACTCATGGATTTTCATCATTATAATGGAACCAATGTACCTGCCTTTAATAATCAGCCTTCTTCCTCTTCCGTAAATTGAAGACCTTGGTCAAACACAACCTGCCTCTAGTATTAATATTATACATGAGAGCTTTGGAGAGGTCAGCTCTGACCAAGAATCAGCTACAGGAGATTTATTGAGATTTAAAGATTTTTCTTTTCTTTCTGTGGACCTTGACGTACCCATGGAGCTCAATTTTACAGACTTTGATTTCAAACAGAGATTACTGATGTTGCTGCATCAGACTTAGGAACCTGAGCAGACTGTCCCTTTACACATTAAGCTGCAACATTTTATGGGGAAGGAAGTTAGAAATCCTTTTACTTCCATGTCAGACTGTACTTTCTATGCTGCAGTCACTCAAACAAAATATGCTGGATTTCTCAAGATGTACACAGTTCCATGATATATTTCAATTGCTGTTAACAATTAATTAATCTACCACCAAGAAGGATGAATATCTGCTTTTAGGGCTATGGAATCATGCTTAACCTCCTACAAAGAGGCTTAACACAAAAGGAATACACTGATGAGACACAAAGATTACACACTCATAGAAAAAAATGAAAAAAATTGTTTCCCCCACATTTAAAATACTGCTATAATAAATGCAGTAGGTGATTACTCTTAAAAACCTGACAACTGCAGTAAACATTCAAGAATCTACATAATTTTTTCAATGATATTAGGAGACCCTTTGGCTGTCCACTGCTGCTGTGCTTTTATTTGTTCTGCAGAAGGACACCCACAAAGCAATTAGCCTTACTTAAGTCATGTAAACTCCCACCTGCCAGCACCTCGCAACAGCCCGTCACTGCAAACTCTCATGAAGGAGGTGCACAGAGACACCTGGAAATTTAACACAATGAAAACAACTATACAGTAAGCACGGAGAGAAAGTAAATCCAGCAGCATCACTTGACAGTAAGCAACCTCAATAATTACTATAGCAATTGGCAAGATATAGGAATAACACGGAGAGTTCTTTGAAGCTAAAACAAAGCAGTAAGTAACAAAATGGATGGGTCTACAAGCACATGATAATATACAGCCAGTAAAACACTGAAGGATCAGCACAACTAAGACCACGTAGCAAGTCCTGGGCTTCCTTGCTGAAGATAAAGCACAGGCAATACATGAGTGAATAAGGACTGCTGTATACCCAGGAAAGGAGCTATAAAGAAGTTCAGAGATGGCACTGAGATCAATTTTAAGAAAAATATTGAACAGGGATGTTCATGTTAATAATGAAAATTAAGAGGTGAACAAGTAAATTCACCTACTTAAAGAGACTCTGCTAGGTCAAGAAACCTTTCTAGAGAGGAGGCGTATCACAAAAGTTGCATTTGTGCATCCATCTTTAGGTTATTTTCCCCCTTCCCAGAGAAGGGGTGGGCAACAGACAAATCTAAATATGCCAAAAAACTCAATCCAGCACACAGAATAAAAGTTCAGCATACAGAATTTATCAGGTAAGAACAAAAAAGTGCATCTTCATGCCTTTCAAAATCAGACAGTTTCAACCTCTAGTACAATACTGTCCAGGAAAAAAACAAACAAACCCAAAACAAAGCCTCACACCTCTTCTGTGCTGCAGTCACTGCTCCAGGAGAAAAAAAAAAAAAAAAGGGGGAATAGAAATCCTAAAGGAGTTGTAAGCATCCAGTTAGCTCAAGTCAATGGTACACAGAGATCTCGCATGATGTAACACAGGTGTGGTATTAATGGCCAGTGTCCCAAAAGGCAACGGCCTATGCTATTTCAACATTTCACATAAAACATGGAAGCAGTAGAAGGTATTGAAAGTTTCTTGGAAAATAACAGTCATTAAAAGTAATAGTTAAACAGAACTAGCAGACAGCTTTGCTAAGTAATAGCTCCTGATTTTTGTTATGCACCTCACCTGAAACCTTGTCCATACCTTAAGGCTGTAAGGCCTTATGTAGACACAGTTGACATCTCTAGGTGCATTCTGTCTCCACCAGGATTTCATGCTGAGAAAGCTAAATGAAGCTATGGCTTGAAAAGAGAGGGGACACCAGTGAGACACACAAGCTCCCACCCACGTACACACACAGGCTACACTGCACCCTCCACACTAAAGTCCTCAATATTCTCTTCAAATTTGCTCATTTAGTTTTTCTGTACTCTGCCTGAGCACATTACAAGGCTAACTGCTTCAGAAGATAAGGGGGTTGTTCTTCCTATTCCTGTTGTATGAACAAGAACTCTGTTACGTTGACATACAGATATATTCCTTCTCTGTTCTTTCTCCGCCTTCTTCCATCAAGTTAATGAATATATAAATAAAATGAATAGCGAGAAAAAGCTATTTTCACCAGTATTTTCCAGTAAGGAATGCAACAGGTGCTAAGAGCTGCAGGAAACCCACATCTTCTCCACTGCAGTGGTAGGCGCTGCCTGATCAGATTTTAAAATACATATTTTGCACATGCACGGATTACTCAGAATCTGAGGAATGCAGCCTATACCGCTGGGAGACCATAAAAATATAAGGAATCCACGGTCTTTCCTGCAGCATGGATCTGGAATGCCTGTACTGTTTACGCAGTGTTACAATAATAGTAGCCCCCAAACTACTGTCGATATGATTAAAGCCAGTAGCATTCCCAGCCCCGGCCAGAAAGCCGCCAGGTTTCCACATCACACTGAGACCTGAATCCTTTTAGTTCCCCGCCCAAGGTAGAAGCCCATCTGCCCACCTCACTTCACCATGAAGGCGGAAAGACAAGAATTACCATTGCTTTTGGAAGGGATTAAAAAAGGAATAATATTGGGCCAGGGTTTGCAGGAGTGCGGATGCCCAGGGATGCTGGTGAGCTATAGATGTGTGAATAACAGCTATCTTTGGCTACAGTCACCGTACCACCAGCCTCTGACTGCCTGCCTTGTGAAAAGCTTTGGGGTACACAAAGCGAGAAGGAGGTGTATCTACAGCAAAATTGCATTCTGTCTGATTTGGCGGGATGGGGAGGCATGAGAGTCTCTATTTGGCCTTGTAAGGAGCCACATTCCTTCAACTGCCTTGTAACAAGTTCCAGGGGATAGCCACATTTATATGCGCCACACAGATAATGCACTTGAAATGCTTTGGGACTGATATGAATAGGAACTATTCTTCCCTTTAATTAGCATTTTTGCCAGATGAACACTGCTGCGAAGTGCCAAGCTGTGGAGTCCTCCTGCAAGTTTCAAGCGATACACAACTGACGGCCAGAGCATACTCCAAATCAGAAGATTTCCTTTTGCAGCTACGATTCGTTTTGCCCACTTGAATGAAAATAAAGCAATTGTCAAAATGATCACCTGGGATAAGGACAAGCACAGCATACTACACAAACCCTGAGGAGTCCTACATAAAACTCTGCTGAATTCTTGGGCAGCTGCGTGATGTTCTTTGAATGGTGACTAACACTATAAACATCAACCACGAAAAAAGGAAGTGCATTAATATACTTCCAAAAAGATAGCTTATCATAAAAACATCCAGAATTTATGGGGTTTTCTTAAACAAGTCAAAACAGCTGATCTTGCCCATAATCACACACACAAAAAGTCACGGATGACTGTTAGAGCATTTACAAGCATAATTCTCCAAAACTTCACCTTAAGTTCCGAGTAGGGAAACTATGCGTCTAGAAATGTAGCAAAGACATTAGTTATACTGTTTGAGTGTTGGTGTTCTTGTATTACCAGATGAATTGCCAATTAAATAGAAAGACAGTATGGATTAAGAAAAAAAAAATTACAAAAACATTGGCTTGTTTCCTAGCAACAGCTCAGCTAAAATTACTTAACATTTCTACTCAATCAAATGTAAATTTGACTATGTTATCCCTTAAATGTTGATTATAACAGCCCTTTTCAAATGCAAATTCAATGTGTAAAGTGAATGTAAACGTTGACAAAGCTGATACGAAAATCTCCTGATTAACATCATTTGCATGTACACAGCAACATTATTACAAACCTTCTAAAGACAGTAGGAAATGGAAATTGGATAGAGAATCACCTTCTCCCTCATCTCCTTCCTTCCTGCTTTGTTTAAGAGCAACACAGACAAAAGTATAAAGCCTTTTGGATTGCATGCAAAATTCCAACAGTTTAACAGCGCAAGGCATGAGGTGTATCTCAATGCCATACCTTGCGTTGTTAGCAAATACAAGGGAGTGAAAAATTCCATTTTATTTCTCAGTCACAGAACCTGCCCACTATAGGAGGTACATATAGCACAGGGGAGAATGTAAAATTTATAATACCATGTAGCCATTGACAGCTTCCAAGTTGTCTCGCTCTTTTTGCTGCAATTGTTGCATGAAAAAAAAAAAAAGAGGTGGTAGGGGGGAAAATGAACATATGTTACTCCTAAAGTCTGAAAGCTTGTCCTTTGCACAGTGAATCAGCTGTGGGATTCAAACACCTTACCTTTCTCAGGTATGCAGTCGCTCAGGGCCAGAAACATAGAAGATGCTTCAAAGGGGATGATAAAACATTTTCTTCTTGTTGCAGCATCTCACAATAAGGACATTAAAATACATTGTTTTACAATATTCGCATTACATCAGGCCGACTTACCGCTACTTAGCTGAAAGTCAACAGGAAGCTAAGAACAGATGAAGTGTAGCTTCATCACAAAGCAGGCACTCAGAATTAACCTCTGCAGCTGAGAGTATTTTCTAGTAGAAAACACCACCCTTCCTTCTTAATCATCTCAAGAAGGACACCGGGCTCAAACACGAGATTTACTTCTACAGACATTACACAGACTTGTGTTTGGCCACAGGGGTAGATTTTATTTTCCACGCTGATGCAGGCAGGTGCCTTGATTAACTCCCTGTGACACACATGTGCCAGTTTGGCACATTTACACGATTAGGACTTGCATGGCATCAGCTACATCAGTGTAAACTGGATAATTTAGCATACATCAGCCAGCCTCTAACAGCTTGTAGTGCTACATTTTCAAAGAAAAGCAGAAGCACTTTCTTCCTCCACTGCACAGTTTTTTAATATAGTTATTACAAGCCTGTTGAGGATTATCTTTTCTATCCCAGATTAGGGTTGCTACTTTAAATATTTTAGACAGGACATAATCCCCTCCCTCTACAGCTCTCAGCTGCAAAATTTAGTGGTCTGATCCTAAAAACCAAAGTAGGAGACTTTCTAAGAAACAGATGAGCACAACAAATTAGTATTGAGAAGGCACAATCAGTAAAAATGTTCACATTCACAGGAAGCAGAAATCATCCCCTTGTCAAAAAGCCAATCCCACCTCAGAATCATGGGTCTGAGACAGAGCCAAAAGTGAGTTTTGGGCCTGACCAAGAGGTGGCAAGGGAGAGAAACCCAGGATGACACAGGCAAAAATACCTCATTATCCTGTGCCAACTCCTGCCTGCTGCCCCACTGCTTACAAACTTCTTATATGTGCCAGACAACGATTACCCAGAGTCCAGTTTCAAAAACAAAACTCATGTCTGGAGAGGCATCCTCATCACATATAAGCCGGTCTTCTTCAGCAATGCCTGAAGCATCTCTAGACCTTACTTCACTGATCCTTCACCCTTACGCTGCATATTTGCTGTCTCATCCAAACCTAGCTTCTGGTAGGAGAAGAGAGTAGAGTAACGCAGACTTTTGTGAAAATCTTGAGATACTCTATTTTATGTTTGTTTGGAAATTTTCCAGAAACCCTTTTAGTATAGTATATACACATTAAAATTAATACTGTTCTCTCCCTATCACTACATTTTTTTCAAGTGACTTCTACAGTCTGAAAGCAAAGGGTCACACTGGGTTCCAACAATCCACTGCACTGAAAAAGTAACTTTACTTGACCATATGGTACTATAATTAAACACATGGCAAAGAACTCTGATCTTATGACTCTCTGAATAGGTAGCTAACAACCAGATTTTTCCAAACGATTTTTTTACCTGGAACTCTAAAAGAAAAAGCTGAAAAGACCTATATCAAGTGCATGATTTACCATTAAAGATACCATCGGTGTGTGTGACATGACAGCGGTGCGTTCAAAGATCATTAGTGTTTGATTTAGTGGCTAACTGGACTCTCACCTCAAGACCATGACACAACGGGTCGGAAGCTCATACCCACGACAGTGACTGAAAGAGATAAAGCAGTAGTTGTTGAACCAGCAGCACATTTGCGGTTGGGAACTAAAATAATTGACTCTTATGCAACATACAAAGTTCCTGGAGAAAAGGCACATTTACAAATAACATGAGAAACATTTGCTACAGAACAAAACTATGTAAACAAAACAAAGGCAAGACATGCACAAAACATTATCCTACACCAGACTCTCACTGCCAAGAAAGTTCCAGAGAGAAGATTTTAAATAACTGAAACTTAAAAATCAGCAGAAATTAGTTGAATGCAGACAGGGAACCAACAACTAACCATTACTTCTGTACAGAGACCTCAACAGAAAGAAAGAGTCTCACAGAGATAGCCTGAAAGGAATTGTGGAGCCTTAGGTGAGGTGCCGCGGGGACTCCTAAAAATTGAGAGTGCAATTACTCAAACTGCATGATGCACTAGGGTTCCAGGTTTAGAAAAAATTAAAATTCCTTAAATTAACCAGTGGCTCAACTTTTACAGAAAAAAACCCAAAGTTTTATTCTGAATAAAAAAACACCTGAAGTCCATAGCTGTACATTTAACTGCCTCTTACATATGTTTAGTGCCAGCATTCAAGTCTTATAGCAATGACAGATGTCAAAGTTAATTCAAAAAATGTTTTATTACTACTCATCACATCAAAGACCAGAGCAGGTCAAGTTAAGTGTTCCTCCTTGACTTTCCTATGCAACAGAGAAGAGCACAAAACATGGTACGCTGACATAGGAAAGACGAGAACTATAAAAAGAAAGACAAGAAGAATTAACCCAGATTTAGACAGGAAATTTAAGAAGGATTCGTAAATATCACAGAAAATTAGTATTTACCACTTTGTATTCTTAATGGGAGGCAATATCAGAATATATTTTAAAACCAAAGCCAAAACACTTATGAACAGGATTACAAAACAGAAGACCTCGTTCAGTCTTGTGTAGAATAAGGCACAATTCAAGAGCCAAAAGGATTAAGGACAGACCAAAGCAAGAGCAGCTAAGGGTGGGAAGCAGCAAACTCAGAAAAGGGAGGAAAAATAAAAACAAATGACTGCAAAATATTAACACAAGTTCCTAACTCTCCTAGCAAATAACAGGAGAAAACAGTTCCTTTGTAAACACCCACAGCCAACAGAATCAAACCAAAACACTGTCTTCATCTGAGAGGTAAATACAGTCAAGCTAATGCAACTCTCACTCTAACCCTCTAATACCCAGAGCTACATTCACCTACAAGAGCATGACCCACAAGACAGTAGAAAACCCTCTTTTGGTATTTGGATATTAGCATTCATGTGAAAGAACTGACACGGATTGAGGAAGGGCAGCGCCGGATATAAAAAAACTTAGCTATAACCACACACAGTTTTAAATCACCCTTGCAAGCACTTTAGTCTTTTATTTTGCAGGCAAACCTCTCTAGATTTAAAAGGAAAAAAAAAAACAAAAAACCAAACCAAACCAAACCAAAAAAAGCCCACATATAAAAACCCCCAAAAACCACACACCTTGAATGTGCTGTTTGAGAAGAGCATATTGACCTAGAAACATTGCCCTGCCTCGTGATGGAGAAGACCTCAGTCACCATTCATGCTCTGGACAGAAGGCGGGAGTGTGTGGGCGTGGGCTAAGGAGGAAGGCAGAAGAGAAAATAAATAGGAGCCGTCTTCACGGCAGTGTCAAACTCCACAAGGCGGCCTTAGACCAGACCACAGTATGGTTTTGATTCATAGAAAGAGAAACTACAGTACATCCATAGCCTGCCATTTCTGCTATAGCTTCTTTTATGGGCAGTGGTTTCTATAGATGAACTGATTTGAGAGTAAGTGGCTTTAGTAAGGAACTTAAAATTAACCTAGTATCACAGGCACACTCCTTTCCAGCTACCCAGTCACGGCACTACAGCAGAACTATGCACAGAAAAATAACCACATCACAGACTGTCCCTTGTCTAAGAAAGGCAAATGCGGGGTAAGCACACAGAAAGAGTGTAAGGATGCAGCAAGTGATGCTCATTAAGGGACAAGCTGCTCATCAGCACCCACTCTGACCCCCAGTGACTTCACAATTTAACATTACGTTCTGGGTGAAAAGCAATCATTCCAAAATCTTCTAATGCAGATCTGTTTTAGAAGAGATAGCTCATCTGTTCTGACTAGTAAATGAAATCCTTCACCCCTGCCTCAAAGACTCCGTACAGTTCAATTCTTGAAGTTTATAAAAAACAGAGAGGATAGGTGAGGCATGAAAAATAAAATAAAAACAAAACAGAAGAGAGGAAGGTTTGCTAACTGCTGGAAAGAGCATTCCTCCTACGACCTCTGTCCAACAACTGCTTACGTTTTATTCATCAATTCTTTCTTCTTCCAGTTTCTCTGTCTGCAAAGACAACCTGGCAGCACCACACTACTGTTACTCAATACGAAGTCAAATATAATCCCAGATCATTAAAGAAGAGATAAAGTGCTCCTCCAACAGCTAAAACTCTAGAGTAAGTGCGTCAGAAACAGCACCTTGTTACCCACCTCGGGTCTCCATCTCTCCCCTACCTTACCTCAGGCTATTTTTGGCATAGATTCCTGGTCCAAGAGCACACAATGGAATCATGATCCCATCAATTTTCGGGAAAACAGAGACAGAGAGAGGCGCTTTCCCTCTGCTGACCTTTAGCCATTTTTACATTCCTCCGAGAACCCATCATCCCCCCTGAAACTGTACATTGATGCCTTCAGTGTCCCCCTGCCTGCTCTGCCAGCCTCAGCAGCTTTACTGGCTACACACGATAGACACTCTGCTGGTCTTCACACGTGCTGTATAACTTCTCTCTCATACTCACCCTCTCCTTCAGGGTATGACTTTGCTTAATTTTTTGTTTTTTCAAGCCAGATTCAAGTACTACTAATACACATCTTACAGCAGCTTCTGGTTATCGGTATCAAAAAGTCAGTGAATTATTGCCAAATTCATAGAACTACAAGTAAGAACGTACAAGAGAGTCATTAAGTCCTACTGCAGTCAGATGCTGTATAGCAAAGTTGTTCAACATTTGCCACATCAAAATCCCTGAACAGATAAAACTTTAGAATAGGAAAAAAATCAAAAAAAGAAAGAAAAAAATCAGCAACAAAGAAATATAAAAATAGAAAATTCAAAAGTCATCAAGAAATAAACACAGCACCTAATAAAAATAGTAAGTCCTTGGAGCACTTAGTAAGCCTTGGATTCAGAAATGGTCTCACAGACACTGCTCTGAAATTAAAGCTCACAGACACAACACAAAGCTCAGAAGTTAAAATACTTGGCTACTGGGATAAATATTTATGGTTCACCTCACCTGCCCACATACTTGGACCATTTAAGGTCTTCTTCACAACCGACTGAGAGGAGATAGTTATCAAAGCCTCAGCAGCACGATTTGTGTAATAGACAAAAAACAATAGCAAGAGCACAGTTATTGTAAACAACTTTTTTTTTTTTTTAAAGGGGAATCAGAACTAGAAAATATTTAATCTGCTCTCTCTGAAGTAAAACTCATTTTGAATTCTGTGATCTCACCTCCTTGAAAGGGAAACCGGACTTCAGTTTCCTACCCAAAACAAAACCAAAGTACCTATTTACATGTAGCACATCTACATGTAGACAAAGGAAAAGTAAACATCCTTCATGCATGTATATGTTCATTTTTTTATATTTATGTATAGGCTTATTTATGAGCCTACATCCCCTGATATGCTCATTGGGATCATTTCAGCAGAGCAATCATCCATATGCAATCCAGAAGTGTCAGGGATCATCCAAAGGTTTTGGTTTTGAGAGGTGCAAATTACCTCTTTATGTTCTAGGTGCACGAATCCTTCCTGCCCACGTATCTCCCTGGCATCTCACAATTCCCGTAAGGAGGAGGAGACCCAGCCCTGCCACCAGCCCCAGGACTGGTTCCACCTCCCAGGTTGGTTCTCCTCCTCCGTGCTTTGCTGAGCCAGCTAATCCTTGCAGTTACCTCTAAATGGAAAAGACACATTGCCAAACATGAGTTTATTATTACAGTCAATCAATTGAACTATAATTCTACCATTGTTATCCACCAACACTTTTCCTGCTTAAGTGCAAGGTATGTTTACTTTATTACTGAGGAGCTCAAACATTTTCTTTCATAACAAATTATTCCCTTCCTCCTCCCACCTAAGTCAAGATGAATGCTCATGAATCAGACCAAGATCTGGAACATTTTCATTTCTACAGTGACATGGCGAGACGCAGGAAAGCTGAGAACTAGGATTTTCACCAGTTTTAAGATCGGTTGAAAGATTTAGCAAAAAAGGGGAAGGTGGCAGAACTTTCACAAAAAAACCCAGCAACCATCAAAAATTTCCACCCCCCCCAAAATGCAACACCCAAAACCACCTCACAGAGCTGGCATTTTTTTCTTTTTTATGATATTACTGCTGAAGCAAAAGCTCAAAATCTATTACACCAAATGAAATAGCCATGAAGGAGATCAGATGGCAAAACAAGTAACACAAATCTTATAAAACCCCAGACCTATTAGAACTGTGTAGACCAAAGTATTTTGGGTCTTATTCCAATCTGCTTTGCAAAGGGCCTCCCTATTTCCCTCACCCCACCAGACAGAATCTGCACTAGTCGTGCTGGTTCTCAGCTACCTAAAGATAATAAAATGCAAATTCCACTTCTACACTGTATTTAATAAACAGATTTGTTTCCCCTCTGGTCCATATATACACAGAAAAGGGTTGTCTCTTACAGGCAACGATCTACCTGTTCATTTAAAGCAGTGGGAAACAGCAAAGAAAAATACAGGATTCTAAACCCTCGATCCAGATTTAAAGCTAGGTGCAGAGAGAAAATGATGGAAGTCAGAAACAACCCAGAAACCCCTACCTAGTGGTAAGGCATTCGTGATGTTTAGAAGTCATGTCTGGCACATTCAGTTCTTGGAAACACTGATATAGGCCGAAAAAGAAAACTTAATCCCCAGGTACCCCTTGTACTTCCACAGTTAGCTATGGAACGCAGTGCGGCGCTCATAACCCACGCTCAGGAAACAAGGAGCACTGTTTTCTTTTTTCTGTACCCAGTTCAAAACTGTACCATTAAACTGACACCACCACAAGTGTACATCAGCAGGAAAAGACTGTATATATCTGGAAATCTTTACTCCTCATCAGAAGACCTCTGCATAAGCTGCTCTCTCAAAACTGGAACTGATAAAGAACAGCCAACCACATACACACACTCGCTCAGCATAAGACCCGCAGATCACAAACTTGTTCCTTTTCAGAAAATCAATCCTCAAATTTAAGCCCCAAACAAACACTAAAATACCACAAGCCGCTATGCCGTTTATCTAACTCCTTAAACTGTGACCATCACTGCAGTCATCTGAGCATTTGAACACAACTGACGAACAAGCACTTAGCAACATATCTCATTATTACTACATTTTTGTGCCAGGCAAACATACAGGCTTTTCTGTTCTCCTCCAACCAAGCTATCTGCTAAAAAGTCTGCATCTCCCCAGGCCAACCATTCTCGTAAGGTAACGTCATCCTTACTGGATGTCTTTCATATTACAACACATCCTAAGCAATAGAAACAAAATTATGGCTAAACAAGTTCCTACTATATTAACAAGTCCATCGAATCACTAGAAATACAATGTTCTCAAGTGTGTGGTACAGCACAGAAAGAGCTCTGTGCTCTCCTCTGCACCATCTCCAGAAACAGCATCCAAGAAGGAGGATGGAGCAGCCTCCCCACAGATCTACCTCTCGCTGCCATGTCTTCTCTTTCCTCAGGCTGTCAGGAAGGAAGAGCAGCCAAGCTCGCTTCAGTCAGTACTACAGGTTTTCCATAGAATGATCGACCAGCTTTAACTAAACCATATACATCAATTTTAAAAAGCACTCAGTGCCAAAAGGAGACACCATAAAACCATCAGTTTTCAGCAGGTGAAGAGCTCAGCACTTCCTAAATATCAACCCCTCTAGAAAAGTATTTTATAGAATCATAGAATGGTTTGGGTTGGAAGGGACCCTAAAGATCATCAAGTTCCAAACCCCCCTGCCCTGGGCAGGGACATCTCCCACTAGGCCAGGTCACTCAAAGCCCCATCCAGCCTGGCCTTGAACACTTCCAGGGACGTTCCCTGAGCAACCTGTTCCAGTGCCTCACCACCCTCACAATAAAGAATTTCTTCCTAATATCTAATCTAAATTTCCCCTCTTTCAGTTTAAACCATTACCCCTCATCCTATCGCTACATCTTGTGCTGATTACACAAAAACTAGGACACCTGTTGTCATCTCCTAAATCACTAGTTCTCCCCCATCAAAGTAAAGAAAACCCAGAGTGTATCTATGGACATACTACAGCCAAAGTGTTATGAACAGAGCAATATCTGAGTTGTGCTCTTCCCCTGGGATGCACAGCCCAGCGATCCCCTACGCAACTGGAGGCACTGCACAGTGCTCGTGTCTCCGTGTCTGCCAGCCCCTGACGTTCTGTGAGATACCACACAGGGAAGCTCCCGTTTTGTCAAACTCATGTGGATATACGCTCAACTAGAAGTGGCAGTATGTTGTTCTGCCCAGGTAAACGCATACTGCTTAGGACATGGTTACTCACTGTTCTGTTTGTAGGAATCCTTTTCCCCATCCTGCTGCACAGCCACGACACCACAGAATCAACCAGTAGAGAGCAAGGGGACAGGAGGACTGTGAGACTTCAACTTCATCTACCTAATGACCAACATCATATGATACTCCACTGCACAGTGAGGATACCAACAGAGAAAGCAGATCTCCTTTGCCATGCTGTAAGACACTTTGGGGCTCAAAATATACAACACAGAGCAGTTCAACCCGGTGCATTGTTTTAAAATGGAGGACAGCCAATTTGCTGTCTCAGATGCTTGTGAGATAGAAGTCTGCCTTGGAAAGGAATCCAAATCAGATTTGTACCTACCCAAATAAAAACCTGAAACCTTCTGGTAACTGTCTTCATGCTTCTGTTCTGCTTGTAGTAAAAAGCCAAAAAGCCCCAACAAACCAACGAACAAAACAGAAAAGAAAAAAACTTGCTTTTGGATGCCAGTCATTACTTCTGCCTACTGGATTCTAAAAACTGCCACCAGGCAAGATGTGTGATTGCTTAACTCCAGAGGTTCAAAGGTGGGAAGCTGCAATGGGCTCATGGCAGGTAAATCAGTGTACAAGTCAGGAGAGGAGGCCCATAGAAAGCCTCAAAATTAGCTGCAAACTGCCTGCCAGAGAAGCTATTATTAACAAGTCTGTTCTACTAGGCCACCTACCCATGACAACAAGGTAGAAACAAACAGTAGCTGAATGGGAAGGCCTTCATGATCTTCAAAAGAGAGTTATTCTGCTGGGGAACCACTGGGAGGGGAAAGGGAAAAGAAAAAAGAAAGGGGAAGGGGGGGGAAGCTGTCCTGCTACAACAGCAAGAAAAAAAAGTGTTTGTTCAGAAGGGATGGGCCACCAGCCCAAAGTTTAACAAATCAAAGGACTCCAAACAGGATGGCTTTAAAACTGACCTTAAGAGAAAGTCTACTGTATTCTTGGAAGAACAGGAAGAGGATATGTCATATCTGAGAAGGAGATTGCTTATTTCTTCACCAGGAGTGCTTCAGCACACACAGTCAGTAGCTGAGGACCAGTGCTTTGAACCCTGCCCTTTGGATCGAGCATTCAGTTCTCAGCATCCTGAGCAGCAAAGCCGAGCCAAAAACCTCAAGTCTCAGGTATGTAAAGTTCTGCTTCAAAATGAAAACATGGAGGGGAATAATCTACATCCAGATCATTAATGCTGCTCTTAAGGACTGTAATCTACAAAAAATTGATTAAGAAAAAAATAGCACCATGACAGGTCACCTGCAGAGGAGGGAAATTCAAAATACTAAGAGGAATTCACACAGCTTGAAATGACAGCTACAATAACCTTCAGAAACGATCCGATATGAGTAGTTTAGTAATATGGACAAGAGGAGTTTTCAAGATAAATTAGATGAGGACTTTGAGGGCAGTGTACTGAAGACACTTTTGGCCTCTACTAAGAGCTCTGAATCTCCCTCAAGTACATGCCTCAGGCAGACCGCGTGAACAACGCTGAGCGTCCAGCTCCCAAGTGATCTGGAGAAAGTGGTGGCCTGTATACTTGCTTCTGAAATAGGGATGGTTTCTATTCAGGCAGGTAACTCTGCCCAGCTTTTGAGATTCAAAAACCCCAACCAAGACCGCCTGTTAAAGAGCTCATTAAAAAAGGCAGGCTCTTTTGTCTTTCACAAACTCCTTTCTTTCCTTGTTACAACTTCGGATTTATTCATCTATACTCCCTGCTATACTCTGCTTCTTTGCTTTCTCTAGAAGGGAGTGAAAACTAGGAAAAGATACTAGACATTAGTAAAGAATGCAGCCAGTATGTGCAGATCAGAGTCTCCTCAAGCCTGAAACCTGCTGTTTCAGCATTATTTCTTTAGTTTGAAGAGACAAATATCACACATGGCGAAGATGAGAAAGGCATTCGCTGTGTTTACAGGGTTAAAGTACAAACACAGGGGCCTAAACAATGCAAGTACGGTATATCATACTATTATCCCTAAGTGTCCTGTTCCTAAGCCACACCTGCCCTACAGAGCATCAAAAATAAATAAATTGGAACAATCAACATTTACAAGAAAAGGCAGCTTTGAGATTTTACAGGATGAAACGGTTCAGTGGTTCCGGGACAGAGGAACAGCAGCAGCAGCCATCACAGAAAGGCACCAATAAACCACTCATCTGTGGAGCAACAGGAGAAAAGAAAAAAAACAGTCAGAAGGGTCAGCAGTAGGTGAGCACAAACATCAGCTGGAGGTTATTGGGTTTTTTTTTTTAAAGCAGTAAAAGAACACTAGGAAATTTCTGATTTGCCTGAAAACCCTAAACCAGGTACCTACCAACTCTGCCACAGAACGGACGCAGAATGCCTTTGTAGGTGGACACTTATTATGCAAGGGGCAAGCCACTCTGGGGCACCCAGAAGCAAAGCCTGTGGTCTGTGTGTACGTGTAGCAATACGCTCTGCTGAACATAACTCCTTATCAAAAGTTAAACACCACCTGAGCAGAGTTTCCTCCATGGACAGTAACGGGTAGGTATGGAATTTATAATCCCTTTCTTTCCACTGCCACTCAATGCTTGGCACATAAGAAGAAAGGTGGCAGGAGATGAGGGGAATTGAATTTTCCTGGTTTAGGAAGCAAAGCTAGGAGAGAACAGCAGAAAGATACAAAGGTCCGTCTTTCTTTGGTCAAGACAGACAAGAAAAAAATTAATTTTTATTTCCACCTCCTCGTATGTGTGTTGTTTTTTCAGTCATAAAAAGGATGACTAATCCCACACGACTGTCCTCCCAAAGTTCAGGCACTGGAAGGTTTTTTTCTTCTTCTTACCCCTGCAGCTTACTATCTTGTGTCAATTTCCCAAAACCAAACTAAATACATAGGCTCTTTCTAACCATCTCTCCTCAGTTCTCACCTTTTATCCTAACCACCTGCATCTCTGCAGGCTTCTGAAGGAAACATTTACTTGGCCTTCAATTACAATTAATATTTTAAAATTACACATGCAGAAAGATCAGCGGGAATTATTGTCCCTGATTATTGATATAACAAATCTAATGGAATACAATGACTGCATAATAAATTTTAAATAATCACACCACATAAGTCAATATTACTTTCTAGAAAACTGTATACTCAATTCCATGCCATGGTTCTAACCACACACCACCACCAGAGATTATAAACAAATACTAATATGCCTTCAATATTTATGCACACCTGCTACTACGGAACACGCAATTGCAAACTCATGTGTTTGGGCTCAATCCTGAACTCACGAGGTACCAAGTGTCTTTAGCAGCCACTTAGAGCATTGCAGGCAGAACTCTGCTCCTTTCCAACGTTAAGGGGTTGGGGTTTGGGAGCGGAGGGGAGCAAGGGGATTTGGTTTCCAAATGCAAGTGCTATGGCTTCCATACTGGCAGGGTCAGGGGAGAGGCATTCCTTCCTTTCCAGAATACTTAGTGGTAGTAAGCAATCCTGTGGCTGGCACTCTGTGCTCTTTGCAATAGAAGAAGGGGTCACTAGCTGTACCCCCACCACGGTTCAGAGGTCAGTGGAATAACGTATAATTAAGGTGATGCTGCTACAGGACCTGCACTATTTATTTTAAAAAAGAGAGGAAGGAAAAAGTCAGGTCGCCATTGGGATAAGATATGTAGCTATCAATTAACCCAATGTACCTCCAGAATATCCATTAAGCTTGTAAGTTAATGTCAATTTTTATTATATTTGTTTCAGTATTTGAAATGCATTTAAGGCCATACATACAGTTAAGGAATAGGAAGAGCAAATACAGAATTTCTCACCCATCTCTTTCACAATGACTTCTAGCTCAGAGATATGAAAATTGCTACAGAACTAAAATTCATCAGATAAAGACTGTTCAAAAGCATTATTTTTTTAAAAATTAAAATCCAACCACTTAGTATTACAATACAAGAATGCAACTAAAAATATCTACAGAAGGTAACAGCAACAAATACCTTTTCCCCATCCTGGGCATCCAATTATTGTCGCATACCTGAACAAGCTCTTGATATTTACCCTGGCTCTGGAAGCAGGTTGAGCAAGCCACTAAAACTCCTCGGCATATAACTATGTTCCAGATCACAGTGTCCAGCACAGACTTTATCTCCCCACTGAATCTGGTCTAAAGAGAGCCCTGGGTAATTGCCCCAAGGTAACTGTCAGCAAAGACAGGGTATTTGCTCTGAAGACAGGCTCTTCACAGTCTCACAAAAGAACTGCCAGCGAGAAAAGGGTGATTCTGCGTAGCTGAAAGGAGAACAAGACAGGTATGTACAGGTAGCTAACTCTCTGGGTAGCTTCCCTAGGACAGAGACCAAAATCTGGAACCACTGTTAAGCACGGCTGCTGAAGAGAAAACATGAGGACTGATATGGCTACAGTGTCGGTCTTTCCCATCTATAAGAGTATTTACATAGCTCAGGAGTATTCAGTCAACTTAAAAAAAGAATTAAGCAAGGAAAATGCAATTATTACCAGTGCTAGGACTGTGTGGAAAGAATCCTACAGCACAGCTAGAAAGTCCCTCTAAAACGTAGCACGTTCTTACACTGCACATGGAAAAAGGAAGACTCTCTAGTGTAGTCCTTTGAAATGAAAGTGCATACAAAATCCCACCGTAACATTGTCTTCCAACCCTCCAAAGTTGCACTGTGGAGTTCCCCTGCATCTTCCCAGGAGAATAGAGAACTTGCAACTACAGCAGAGGACCCCAGATCATCCTAGTTCTTCCCTAGAAGACTGTGCAATCATGGGATTTTATTTTAACTTTTATAGTTAAATACTTTTTTAGCTTTCCTCTTCCCTCCAAATATCATTGTAGTTCTAAGCAACTTTTAGTGAATTTGTTACTGTTAATGAAGCTGTAAACTGCCTGGTCCACCCTGCCACATTCGTGGTACTCTGCATTGGATGAATAAACTCTAGGAATATACTCCTGAGCCTTTCTGTGCTGCCTCTGCTACAGAGATTTTTTGTGCTCCTTCCACAAATCCATCTTTTTCACATCAGCATACTCATTAAGGGAGTTAGGAAGCTCTTGCAATATGGCCCAAACAAATTTATGGGGAAAAGCAGTTATTTGGCTTTTTCCTTAAAACTCCACTTATCTTTTCCCTCCTTCTACGCAAAAAAAGTTCAGCTGGCGAAGACCTGAGGGCTCAGTAGGAAGGCTCTGCAGGTACCCCAAGAGTATAACAGGATAAAGACGAAGAAAAGCTCCCTGGCCCCAAATTGAAACACGGACAGTAACAGAAGGGGTTTGGTTTTATTTTTTTCCAACAAAGCTGGGATCTTAACAATTCTCGCTTCACCCAGTTAAGCCAGTGCAACAATCAGTGACGCCTGCGAGGTAGCAGACACTTCTCAACAGCAAGTTACAGAAGCTGCAACATGTGTCCAACAGATCACTAGAAAAACACGGAAACTTCCAGGGTTTCCCTATCATTTTTTCACCAAATTTACTTGGATCAATGTCAGTCCTTTGACGTGAAGACAAAGAAAGCAAGAGTAGACCTCAGTAATTTGGTATGCAGCTTTCACCTGCAAGCAGGCAAGCGTCCGAAGTCCACACAAAGCCTTTAAAAGCATTTTGAGGTCTCTTCCGTAACACTAATACACACATAGACGCTCTCTGATGAAGATACACACCAGGACTGCATCAAGATAAATGACTGAAATAATGACATAGTGTTGTTTTCTTCACTGAATGCCACTGTCGTCTACCACACAAGGGGCTGAGTTCACATTCATGTCCCCACGCCAATCTCATCTAGCAGTGACGTTGGATCTCTCACGTCTGAAATGTACTACCTCCCAGCTTCTGGGTTACAGCTTCACCTGCTTCTACTGGGATAATTCCCAGCAAGTAAGAGGGTGACTACGTTACACACTGCTGAAGAGGTAAGTGGTACTTTACATCTACTCCTTTCCAAGGCATACTCGGATGTTTACAGTTGGACTAGATGATCGTTGCAGGTCTCTTCCAACTGAGACAGTCTATTCTATTCAGCAGTTCTGGTTTTATTCAATGAATATTTACTATCTGTCAAAATGTGTTGGGGAAAAAAATTTATTTCCAGAAGGAAGAGAAATGTTTGCGGCTTACTCAAGTTTGACAAAGTAGTCTTGTGGGGGAAAATAAAAAAAAATAAATAAATAAATAAAAGAAAAGAAAAAAGGGGGGGACGGAGGAATCTCAGAAATGTCCAAGTATTTCCTAAATTAAAAAAACGTTTTGTTGGAGCAGTTTCAGCAGTGCCAACATTTCAAAATGAAAGTGCTCAGCCTTTCAGAAAAAAAATAAATCTTAAAATATAAGATGGCCTCTATTAGCATGCAGTCAAATCTTCCTCAAAATCAGAAGAAATGTTTCAAAATTCATCCGCAATTAAATTCTAATATTTTTGGCCATAGAGAACTGACCAGCTTGGCTTCAAAATCCCACTCACTTTTTTTTCCATTAAACTTATAAATTTCTTCTTTTATTTCTACTTCAACCTTTGTAACACAAGATGGAATGGTGAATAGGTATAGCTAACACCTGTATTTAAGCCAATTCATTCTTTAATGAATTACAGTATCTTAAATTGCAGAGTAGTAACATACTCCATCCTGGGTACTCAGCAGAGACACAAAGAGCACCACAGTGTCACCAGCATCTTTGGTGAAGAAATGCATTCACCTTGTTAATCATGGCACAAAGCTAAAAAGGAAGCTCATAAGAATTCAGGGTGAAAACCATAAAAATTGAAATAAAGGAAAATCATTAGACCATAAACCAGATACTTCTTCTATTCTACAAACCAGAATATTGCTCCAGCCTCTTGTAATTAAAGATATGTTTAATAAACCATATGTACACCCCCAAAGTATTTGCAAAAGTCTCGGGATAGAATTAGGCACAGAGTAACATGAATCAGTTGTTTAATTGTGAAATTGTTCACAGACATTCCTCTAAAACCAAGGACTGATTTATCAAACCTATTCTCTAATTGCCACTATTTCAAATTAACATTAAAATCCTTATCTCTGCTTTTCCAAAGTGTATATAGCTGCTACTTAGATGTTTATCATCCAGATTTTGAATTACTGGTGCTTACTAGAGACAAAATTAATTCTCAGTGAAACACTGCTTATTCAAGAAAAAGAATGATAAATAAAGGAAAAGAAACCATTCAGGAGCAACAGAAAGAGTACACTGGAAGCAGCTGGCCTCCAGTGCTTATTTCTTTTGCATTAAAGATTTCTGCAGCTTGACATAAAATACTTCTGATCACTTGTTTGTAAAAAAAATAAATAAATAAATAGAAAGAATATATATATTATAGGAGGAAGGAATGGTAGGCAAGTTTGTCTCCAGATTCAACAGATATGTTTCTTCATCTTCTAGCATCACCTCTTCATCACTTTTTTTTTTTTTAAATACAATTCCTGGTCTTTTGACGTTCTCCAAAAAATGGTGAAGTGAAAAAAAGATAATTTGATGGGCAGCCACCTGATTATTTTATTTTTCTCGTAAGGATTGCAGGCTAGCTATGAAAACCTCCTCTCATGCCCTGCAGAGTAGACATGATAATCACTATAAATTTTCCCCCCAAAGTATGCCCTACACAAGCGAAGTAGAATAGAACTGCTACAAGTCACCTGATGTTTCTTCAGATTTTTTATCTTCTGACTGATATTTGTTTAGGTCTGCTGGTGGTGTACAAGAGGAGCAATCCCAGCCAACGGTAGGGATGTCGCCCTGCAAAGGGCCTCACCCAGAGCCACTCGAGCCAACAGAGGAAAAGGCAAGATCCTTCTTGGCTTTATGTGAGGCCTTCAGTCTTAGAAGGGAAAAATCAGTTTGCAGTGTGTTCACAGATGTTTGTTTTCAGCCCTTTCTTCCTAGGAAAAACGCAATTCAAACTTTACACCATTAAAACACTTTTGCTTTAGCCTCAACGTACATGGTAACCTCAGATCAAGAACATATTTTGCATCACAGAGCTATCAAAAAATCATGTTTTAGTTAAAGTTTAATGGCAATTCCATTTACCTCCATATAATTAATATAACCTAGACTTTGCTACAAGATTGCACCTACATTTCATCACTATTTAAATTCAAACCCAAAGAGCAAAGGAAACCAGACCTGGAAATGGAAAATTATCCAAATCCCTGCTTTGCTCAAGACTATGAGTAGGGGGGAGAAAAGCGCTGATCAGAACCGTTAGTCAAAAAAGACTCTATTTGACAGAAAAGCCTTCCTGAAGTTTCCTCACCACGCCAACTTGCAAAATGAATGCGCACCATCCTCGGAACATACATCCCTCCACATCACCATGAAATGCATTTTCCATAAATAACAAAACTGACAGCTGTAGAAGTACTGGGCAGAGGATGAACTTAAAATCAACACAGCCACAATTAGGTTTTTCTAGTTGCTTTCCGTAAGCAATAATTAGTACTACTGCTGAGGTAAATACTTGTTATTGTTCATTTATTTTGCAAGGCCACAGGTTCCTGCACATTACACAGCATGGCAAGGAAGCATTGTCCTGTCCTCTGATTTCCAGACACCGAACAAACCATCCCACATTCCTAGTTGCCACATCAGTCAGTGTAAAAAGCCTTGGGGTAAGATCTACCACCTCGTCAAAACAGCCCCTCTCAACTCCAAATGGTAATTTACACATCGAACACTAAAAAAGAGCTACATGACAGTAACCACCCAGACAATGTTCACGCTCTTCCAAAAAACCTCAGCTTTACGTAAATGAAATCTTTCATACAGACTTAAGTTTGCCCAGCCTTCCACAAATGCTGAAGCCTGCAGTCCCTCGTCCCCATCACTAACAGCACAAAAGGGTTGCATCTTTTTATGCCTGTTTTACATGACATGCTGTGAGCTCCAATATTGAAGCTGTCAACTATGTCACACTGCACTTCACCCAATATGCTGGTGGAAGTTTGGGCAACACGAGAGAAGGGGGCGAAGCAAACATTTTAGCAATACCAAATGCCATTTCTGCATGTGCTCCCAGCCAGCTTGTAACCCAACAGATTTTACTACCAAAGCGAGGACACAGTCCAACCTTTATTAGCATTTCTGAGAAAATACTAAGAGGGCCAACTGTAAGTAAGCGCCATACATCCAGCCAATGGGTTATTAAACCTCTTGGCCTCTTTGCTGCGGAATTTGGCCCCTTGACTGCTCAATGTTAAATAAGCATTGAAGTCACTGAAGGTAGCAAATGCCAAAGTCACCACCAGACACGGAATTTCAGAAGCCTCCTTCCCCTTCCATATGACCTGAACTTTACAAATGGGTAGTATTTTATATATAAGATTTTAGTCCATCTTCTGCAACTGTTCTTTTATTGAAGAAGTTTTATTTTTCCTGCTAATCCTATCACTTGGGAAAGCAGCTGCCTCTGCTCCCACCGCAAGTACTGTTCTGCTGCAGGTCCCATCCGAATATTTGGGAATCGGTCAACTTTGATGAGAAGCATCATAGCTCCCAGTTCCGACAGCAGTACTACACAAATACCTCACTGGAAGCTATCCAACACCGGGAATTCTTACAGAGTTATGATGAAACGTTCAGCGACAGTAGATCATGTTAGTTTGTGTAACTACTGTATAAGCAGAAGGTTTTGTGGTTTTTTTACCTTCAAATTCTTCTAGCAGTTTCAGTGCAATGCAATTAACAAACTCTACTTCCACTAAGGTAAGAATGTCTTCAGACTTGTCTTTTTTTATCTCTCCCTATTCCCTCTCCCATCTCTCAGGGCCCACCACTGTTATGTTCAGACACTCATTTCATTCACATCCATTTCCCCAACGCTCGATGAGCCTGCAGAGAAGCAGGACTGCTCCAATGAGTTACACAGCTACACAGGTGTGTACGGCACGTCGGCACTCACCCTGAGCCCAGAGAATGCACGGCGGCTCACACAAGCAACAGCCTCACCTGCACATGTGATTAGAAATAATCTTCAACCATAAATACAAAGCAAAAAATTAAAATAAATAAATAAATGTGGTCAAAATCCAATTAAGAGATTCAGTTTCAATATTGGCTCTTCAGCATCTGAGTGAACTTTGCATTGGCAACTAGATTTAAGGAGCTACTTGACCCCCTCCCACTCTAAAGGATGCAGTTCAAGTATGGGTAGATTGAGGAAGAATCAAATCAACAGGTGGGGGGAGACACCACCACCCCCCCTCAAAAAAAACCCCAGAAACCAAAGCGTGTGACCCTCTGTATGAACAGCTGAAAATGCCCCAGAAAATTTCCTACACCAAGTTAAGACTTAAATGTATTTTCAGAAACGCTCTGAGGAACCAGAGGTGCCATTCCTAACATCACAGCCAAAGACACCACCAGGACTGCAGAAAAGCCATAAAATTTGCCATGTTGCCACAGCTGAATACCCAGCAGGTGGGGGCTGGTGGATTTTGGGGTGGGTTGGGCTATTTTTTTTCCTCCTGTCTTGACAGTACTCTGGGGAATTGACCAGATTAAGTCAATTCCACTCCGCAGTGTGAACCTGGTAAATAGCAATAAATTAGGCCTTTTGCTCCCAGACTAGAGACATCAGAAAAGTCAAGCAAACTACCTGTAAGAGATCGGAGCAGCCAAAAGCAAGAAGTATGGAGATGGCCTAGCGAGGCAGACTAACCCCCCCCTCTTCTCAGCACACTTGCACTTCAGGTTGCTTGGACAACGCGCTGGTAGAAAAAGCTCACCGAGAAGCATTTACTAATCAGCAGCTTAAAATCAATGTCTATTTTCAGCTGTGAGCCACAGAAAATGTTAATACACTCTGCTTCATAGCAGTGCTCCAGACTTAAAAGAGTTTCTCCTGCAGAAAATGATCTCGTTGCAGAGGACAGTGGCAGGGCCTTCTGAAAGACCCCAGAGCCGCGCTCCGGAGCTAGGCTCACTCTTCAGAAGTCCACGTAGACATAAAACGCCAACCCCCAAAAAGCAACTGGGATGCTGATGGGCACGTAGCACCATCGCAGAGCTGAGGATTTCATCCAACGGGCCCAAGTCTCCCAGGTTATCCGCAGTGATAAATTGCCAGTTACTTGAAAAAGTATCAGGTGGCCACTAAGACACAGGAGAAAAAACCAAACCACTGTATGCTGAATTATTTCATTACCATATGATTATTCATTTATGTTATGTTATGAGTAAGGAAACCCACTACAGAAGCCCTCAGAAACCAAATATATTCTGTCCCCAGAACACCACACCAGTGTTTCCGTATACTAAATTGAGTTTTATTGGTGAGGTTGACCAAAAAAAGATCCTTTGATAAGTGTTTGTTCCCACTTTTTCAGAGACACAACACAGTTCTGAATAACGACCAAATTCTTACCAGCTCTCCCCTGATAATGTGAACGATTATTAACCCCCCCGTGAAACACGGCAGAGCAGCAGCACGGCAGCAGCCGGAGCACCGGAGCCCGTGGCACACATGCCTCCCCGCACAGAGCCCTTTGCAGCGTGAAGTTTGTTATCTGCGCTCTAACGCCGGCTGCCCAGCAATCGCCCACTTCAGTTTAAACTAATAATGGCAAGTAAACTCAATCAAGTTTTCTTTATTCCTGCAGCACGCGCTGAATGTCCAAAGCAACGTATGTTTTATGTGGCGTGTTACTCTTCACTCCCTATGCCAAAAACTACAATTTTTAACACGACAAATTTCAGCGCAGGTTTCTAGATCTGTATGACAGGAAACATTCAACACTTTGCATCAGTGTTCAATGTTTCCTGAATGACTTGAGAAATTAATTCTAACGTAAGCTCCTATTCAGACATTTATTTCTTTAATTTCATTTATTTCATCTGCCTCCAGAAAGGTTAATCACTTTTTGGCTGAGTGCTTATCTGGTGGTTTTCATAGATTCTCTTCCTTCAGGCTGAGCCGGGAGTCCCTCACAAGCACCAAACTGTACAGTTGAGCCTCCACGTGAGGTCTGGGATCCATACGTGGTGTCACCGGTGCAACTCCCTCCTGATTTTTCCAGTGTTTGATACAGGTGAGTAACATAACATACCCCCATCTTGTATTCACAAGCAGGTCAAGTTCAACACGCCATCACTGTGAGGTGAAGCAGTAAACATGAAGCACGAGCCAACCTTTCATCATTCTCCACCGGTTTGTACTCAAGCAGCTGCATGTGGGACATCGCATGTGCAGAGCTTCGGTTCCGAGCCCTGCAAGTGTTGGCCACATGACACACTCACTTAAATATGTGTGTGCCCAGTCTGTAATAATTTCTTGATTTTGAGATAGGAAAAAAAAAAAAAAGAATACTAGCCACAGGATTAAATAAGGATTAAATATACAGTTATTAAGAAATTACAGTATTTCAGCATATAGTTCTTCTCTCTGCGGAGAAGTCTAAGACACAGTGATCCGAGATTAAAGAGCAATGCACGGACCGCATGGGCTGGACTATATCTTGCCAGACACCCTGTGGGCTGTGGCACCTCGGGGCTGATAATCCACTTGAGGGACACGCAAGATGACTTATGAACTTTCATTTTGGGAAACTGTTTCCCCATAATGTGATGCGCGGCAGAGGAAAATCCAAGAAACTGACATTAAAAAAAGCAAAACAAACCACCCAACAATATCACAACAGTATCCTTGCACCACGTCGAGTCGTAAATTACAGAGTTCTGTGGTATGTGGTTTTGTTACCTCATACTAGGCATCGTGATAATTACAAGAACCACACCTTTCATCTCACTGACCTATAACATTACATTAATGTAATGTTACACTCGCAATTTAAACTTCAGTCTTCTTTTTTTTCAGGTATTTAGGCCTGCCTATTAAAACTTAATAAAGTAAAATGCACGGCAGGTTCACCGTTTCGTAGCGGCACGTTGTTTCCTTAGGCTTCTAGTGAAACACGAAGAGCCTGTGGGACCTTAAAACTTCTGTATTCTCACCAGATTTTAAAACTTGGTCTGCTTCAAAGAATTTGCTCAGTTTTTGACAGTTCAAGCGCTGTGTTTTATTAGCAAGAAGAGAAAGTCGAGAAGTTTCAGAGGGGAAGCGGCCCGTAAGCCAAGGCAGCGCACACCTGCCGAGGCGGAGGTGCGGGGCGGCGGCGGTACCCTGCCCGGCCGGGGACGGGATGCTTTCCTC
>VXAK01007873.1:10173-33290 GCA_013399435.1 Arenaria interpres | reverse complement strand
TACTTGAAAATAAGGGTCAGAGTTAGTATTCTACAAAAGACATGTAGGATACTGGCATATTGTGATAATAGAATTGTTTCTGTAAGACGTACTTATTTCACCATCAAACTTGGAAATGGGGCATTTTTGGTTGAACTATATGTAATACCTCATATTGGCAATTAACATTGCAGTCCAGTACACACAAACTAGCATTTTGTAATTCAAACTCTATAAAATGTATACCTCAACATTTCACACCCATCCCTAAGCAACCTACCAACCAAAAATCAGTTGTCAAAAATGCACTAAAAGTGCATTCCAGGAGATGAAAATTCACCAGAGTATTCACAGGAAATAAAACATCAGAGCAAGCCCTCTGACTTTTTGACCCACATTCAGTCCTGTCTAGTGTAAACAAAACTTGATGTAGGTCAAAACACTGAAAATTCTATTCTGAGTAAGCTTCACTTGGGTAAACACGATGCTTTCTTTGAATAATTTTGTTATTCTTCCCTGGTGTAGTATACTCCCTAAACATGTAAATATATATGTTTATTTTTTTTGCTAAACATAATATGGATGTTTTTATTTCAGCTAAGGAATGTTTTGGTGTTACTTTAATACTCAGGCTCTTCAAGATAATAAGAAGAACCTCTCTTTATTATTGGAAAAATGGCTTTTATAGTCCTTTTGCCCCTTTTGCATTGTGATCAAAGCTGAGACTGGATACCAGGAACTGTATGACACGTGTCTTGTGAGGTTGACATAAAAATCTCTGCACAAATGTGTCAAACATTGCTATTTTTAATAATGTAGTGGAAAAAAAGAGACAAAGAGTCTCCAGTGAACTTGTATACGCACAGGTTAATTTTCAGAAATGCTAGCCCTAAGAATTGCAGTTGGAAGGACCTACTTATTGGAATCAAGTAAATATTTATTTATTAAAGATAAATTGGGAATGTGTGATTCCTGGTAATGCATGTGTTACAGTTCAAAACAAATTTCCCACAGGATCTTTTTCACTGCATTCAGACTAATGAGAATCTTCACAAAAGTACTTCTTTCTACCTGTGGCAGTAGAAAAGAAGATGGTAATAATAGAACTGGCACTGTGTTTGGAAGTACTATTTGTGAGTACAATACTAGACCATCTTTAATCCACAGAACTATGACACAGATACATGAGATTTTTTTAAATTTAAATGAGGTTTTAAAGATGTTGCTGGAAGTCAATTAATTTAAAACAATTCTAATTAAAATTTCATTTGTTATGGTATGCGAGTGGGAAGTCAATTTTTCATCTCCGTGATTTTTCCTCAGAGACTACAGTTATTCTGCTATACATCATTATAATTTTGAATATTGCTGCAGTTTGATGAAATCAAACAGAATGATACAGAATAAAACAGAACACTCTAAAATGTGATGTGGCTCAATAAAACAGAAAAATATTTATCTAATTTTCAAGCTATTTGAAAAGTGAATGAGAAACCTTGTTTGGAAAGCTCTCAACTGGTTCTTCAAGATTTTTTTAAAAAGCTTTGCTGTATTTTTTGGAGAACTAAAGTTTTTTATTTGTAGAATTTTACAAAGAGGAAAAAAAACCTAAAGACTAAATATTTTTTTCTTAGATGCCTTAGAACTGTAGAAGCAGGTTTTACCTTGACAGATTAGTGTTTTGTAAACAGATTAATTTACAGCATGGAAACTACTCTGCTGGTACATTAAACTGATAATTTGCAGTGAGCCAATAGATTTTTCACCCTGAAGATGGTCCTGTTGCACCACAGACACATGGCTATCAGTATCAAAGATGACTCATTTAAAACTGCTGTTATTACACCACAAGTCGTCACAGCAATGAGTACAATGGAAACAAACACTGAGAACAGAATGAGAGGGGTTTTGGGTGAAACAGCTTTTAAACCATCATATACTTGGAACATACTGGAAATTATTACAAGCAGAAGTTATGAGTGCATTTTTCTCATCTATATATTGCACAGTTCAAATTAACCTTAATTTTGAAAAGTTATGCTCCTTAAATAGAGAAAACAAGGTAAATATCCTAAAGACTATTTATGAAGTAAATAAAATTCCGAAAAATGTTTAGTTCACCACAAAGTAATATGATAATCAGTTTTTAACTACTATACAGCTATTCTGCTACTACCTACTAACACATACCACTTTTGTTCTCAGAAGGCATATTAAAAAACTTATAATATTTGTTTAAATGAATGCCTTAAACTAAGTAGTGCAATATATGATATTTTTTTCCCTGCTAGGCAATAATTCATTGTGTCTATTCATTTTAAACAACTACCTCTGAAGAAAATGAGTGATAAACAATTTACACCAAGAGGATCTGATAGCTATCTTGGTCCTCTGGAAAATATGCTTTAATCACATTTGTTTAAGGGTTGAAGTTTATAAGTTCATAAAATGAAAGTAAAGTATGCTAAATCAGAATAAAATGCTGTTATATAAGAGAATATACATTGCAATTTAAATTTTTAAGTAAAAACTATCTTAATATCTTGTTTATTATCTTGTATCACAGATATTTGTAACAATGCTATCTGATTCCTTTTGATTTCCAATATTTCAATTTGTCACAACAGTTTTATATCAGTCTTAAAAATTTACAGCCGCAAGTTATTTCTTGAGACATACCAAAAAATAGCAAAAGCAGATTCATCTTGAATCACAGATATACATGTAGGCCATGGAATCTCTATGCACAGAATTTTTGGAAATTATGCATACATATAAAGAATAATATTTATTTGTATTTCAGCAGTAGAATTATTTCAGCCTGCATTGAGTTTTAAGGTTGCTGTTAACCTAAAAATCGCATGTTGGCTTAGTGTTTTTTTGTCATCTATTGATTTAATAGGTCATCCTCTTATAACTGTAAAATACCACAAGAAGCTGTATGTGTATATGTATCAACAAAAATATAGTGAAAGCACAAATTCAGGTCAATTAATTTGAATAAACTGTAAGAAATACATTTAAGTACTTAAAATAAATAATAACAGGAATATCTCAGCTTACTATTGAATTTTTACACAGACTGAATATTGAAAAAGAAAGACAATCTTTTTATTTTGACCATTGTTTTTCAGTTCTTCCCACTGCATTTCATAAAGGATCTTGCAAAGCAGAGGTCAGAAAACAAGTTTTTGTCTTCATTAAAATTTACAAATGCTAGTGAATTTTGTACATCACTGTTTGCTCTCCATAGATATTTTTCACCATTGTTTTCCATTATATGTAAAAAACTGTGTGACTAGCATAAATAAACGTGGGAGTAAACGTCCATCCTACAGGTTATGAGATAGTGCATATTGTGATAAAGACGAAGCAGAATGTCCAGATAAAAATCCAAAAGTCTGCTGTTGCTTGAGAAATATCAGTTGCATAAAACTTGTTTGGTGATAAGATTCAATGGGGATTTTCATAGGTGAATTACCAATAATTCACAGTGAACACACACAGCATATCTAAATTATTTCTTTTTTTTTTTCCCCAGCAGTTTCTGCTGTGGTTTAGTCTATATTAATGTCCCAGTTTGAGGTACAGTAGAGTCAACTTTCTGTTCAGTGAGAGATGCTCTTGCTTACACTTGTTGCTGTGGCAACCAGGGTCAGATGACTTGGTTGTTTACCCCATGGAGTAGTTGCACTTGTGGGGAGGGGTGGACAGGTCAGGCTCTGACCAACAGGGTGTTCTATGGCACCTACCAGGATCAGTATAAAAGGATAAAGAGAATGATCCACTAAAACTATGCCAAAGAGAAACATTACAAATCTTTTGGTCTTTCCAGAGTTCCATTTCCTCCAAAACCTGTCTTACACACAACTTCTTCCCTAGTCTCCCCAGTGAGACTCTGAGCTTCCTTCTTGATCAATCCATCCCTGACAACACAGACAGTAAAACTCAGTCTTCTTCCCCTAAGACAGAGGAGAAAAAAAACATACTTCTTTCTTTGAATGGGTGATGGAGAGAAGTTTTTTGGTTTTTTTCTTTAAAAGTAAAATATAAAAGTTTAAAAAAATGAAAACAATACAAAAAATAACTTACATCTAACTCTTTCAGTAACAGTAGTGTCACAAACCATCAAAGTCACAGATAAGCTTAACTACATTGGTTACTTGATTTTTATGGCTGACTGCATTGATAATAGCACTTGGGATTAGTTGAAAAGCTGGATGCTCATGAAAGAGCTATTCACTAGAAAGCTATCAGCACATTGAGCAAATTATGGTTACTACTTTTAAATAACTTGTTTTTGGAAACTCCCTTTCTCCTCTTCC
The DNA here is from genome assembly GCA_013399435.1 of Arenaria interpres. Taxonomy (NCBI): domain Eukaryota; kingdom Metazoa; phylum Chordata; class Aves; order Charadriiformes; family Scolopacidae; genus Arenaria; species Arenaria interpres. Next base: position 28,986 of record VXAK01007873.1, on the reverse strand, counting down.
CCCAGATTTTAAAATAAATGAACAAATAAATCCTGTCTCTGAATTTTATACTGTCACACACAGTACTGTCAGGCAAGGGGATGAGACAGAGCAGGGGATGACTGCAGTGGAAATTTTACATGTGTTACAGAAATGAGAGTCTATCATGCCAGTTCACTTAAGCGCCATTTATGCTCAAAGTACTTACCAAGAAACTAAAAGTGAACAAGCCCTGCAGGGCCTATTCAAAAGCATTAGCAATAAACCAGCCCCTGCTGTGTCACTTAAAAGTTACAAGGTCTAGTTTCATGTGGGAGTTACGGGGAAAGTTTGTCTCTGCTATGATTATATCTGACTGACTTTGTCCCTCTCGTCATACGAAGTCTACATTCTTTTTTCATGCCTAACTGGCACACATTGTGGATATGTCTTTAATCCGCACAATTATCTACCTACACTGCTTTTCAATTAAAGGATCACAGTACGCATTGCAATAGCATATTCTTCAAAGGCTACAGTTTCTGTATGCAAGCTAAGAGTTTTGCTATCAGAAAAATGGTATGTACTGATTTTTACCTGACATTTCGTCTTTGGTATAGCTCAGCATGTACAAGAAATATGAAAGAAGTAATCCTCAGTCTCTTTCACTGACAAATATTTAATAGAACAGCAGTAGCTGTAAGTGTTGGTGGCCTTGGCTCTGAATTGAAATGTCAGTAGCAGCACTATAATGCAGCGTCTACCTGTTCACACACTTCAGAGAATGAAATCTGAGTGCTGTCCTTATAAAAAGACACTTTAACATTTATCAGTGCACACAGGAACGCACCAAAGTAATGGCACGAAAATGTTTGAATTATTACAAGAGGTTTTATGATATATTATTAGCTACATTTTCAAAGGTCAAACAGTTATGCATACTGAACATGGAATTACAGACTGCAAAGTATTACATGTTAACCCAATTAAAACATTTTTAGTAATATACACTTTTTCCCTCCACAGATGAAGTCTGTATTCCAGAAACTCAGTAATTACATTTTGGAGGAAAAAGANAAAAAGATAATGAATTCTGCTTATTTTTTTTCAGGTGGAAAAAAAAAAAAAAAGCTGCTATATTTTTGTAAGTCTAGCAAAATGCAACATTCCAAATAAGCAGAATTTGTTTTAGCACCATCTTGCTTTTTGTGTGCATCTTCATCTTGAAAGCAAATCACATTAAAGATTAAAAAGAATGAGTGAATTAGCCAAGTGAGCTGGAGAAGAGAGAGAGAGAAGAAAGCTGCACCTGTCATACATATCACTGGTTCCTGATGATCATGTCAAAAGAATAATGATCAATATTATATTTTAAAAGATAAAACAGTTTGTTTTTTTTTTAATTCCAGGTCATTGTCAGAGTATGGCTCTGGTAGTTAGAATTACATAATTGCTTCCATTGCAAACAGGAGTGAGACAAATGGGAAGGAAAGGAGTTAGATTCTCGGGAGAGAAATGTACTGTTATCAGAAAACTTCAGATCCTTCTGTGCCTTTTCCTGTACTTTAAGAACTCTGAATTTTATCCCAGAACTAAGATTGTGGTTAGATTGACAAATGGTACCAAAGTAATCTGTTCTCCTGACAAAAAATGATTGCAATGAGAAAAGACAAAACCACAACCTTTATTTGTCCTTGCGAATATAATAGCATGAGTACTATATTCAAAAGGAAATCTTGTTAAAAAGACCTGTTATAAAAACCGTAATGAGAATGAAAAATGTTAGGGAATCAACCAATTTATCTAGCAACCTTTATATCCTTGTCTCAGGGTGCTTTTCTTTGACTCTGGACATGCTATTTTCATGACACTACTCCAAGTTATCTTGCTCTTTTGTCTGGCAAAAGATGAGAGACAAGAACTTGTCGTGCAAATCTGTGGTGCTCTATTTCAACGGTGGATGTGGGGAAAAAAACCAACACATACTTTGCAGAACCATTCATCAACATTTAGTTTGAGACATTTTAGCAGATTTAAAAAAAGAGAAGAGGAGGCCTAACGGGGAAGGGAAAGTCATTATTTATATAACTGAGTGAAGTATGAACACATTTATTGGTTTCTTTCATTTCCAGAAAACCTTGTATGTAACTATCTTTGGTGGGACTTATTTTAGCTAACTTTATCTGTTTAAAAGTAACTCACTGCTTTGCATTTGCCTTAGGTTCTTTGGACATTCGATGGGAAAAGCAGATTTCTCCAGCTGAAGACGACTATTCCCAACTCAGCAGGATCTCAATAAAATTCAGTCTGTCTGTAGTATATGGCTACTGATATAATTCACACAATTAGTGCTTCTAGAGTGTAGCTTCCATTTCTGTCCTTCATGTTTGTTTCCTTGGTAAGCACGCCCTCAACCTCCAGGAATAATTTTAAATTAAATAATTCTTTATTCTTTATTTATAAATGTCATGGATTTGTGTCTTAATTTCCTGGTGAAGGTGGCAGTGTAATTCCAGCTCACTGACTGTCTCACAGCTTAGTTTTGTGATAAAGCTCTCATATGTGTTTCTATAGCACATGTGATTAATGATCACTTGGCAAAACTACGCTGGTTAGTGAACTTGAGTTTTTTCCAAACCGTCACTTTTAAATATGATAAATATATCTTTAATATAACAACATAACTAGGCTTAATTGTGTATTTTAAAGATGTATTTACATGTTTCAATATTCTCATTTCTGCATAGAGAACTGTCAAGATATAAATATTCTTATTTCAAGTTAAAAGTACATGATAAAAAATAAACACACCATTTACAGGGGAAGTTGTCCCAAAAGAAATCTGCACAAAAAAAATTCTCAAAGGTATATAAATACAGTAATGAAGAGGCCTAGGTCATGAAACTACAGCTTTTACTATTTTTTGACACGTCTCAGGAAACAACTGGTGGATGTAAATTTTTAAGACTGATATAAAAGCATTTTTACAAGTTGAGAAACTGAAAATCAAAAGGGACCAGACAGTATCATTATAAATATCTGTGATACGATGTAGTTTGCAACTAAATATAATATTTTTGAAAACAAAAGTTTCTGCTTCTTAGCAAGGATTTTATGGTCAGATCATAACATAAAGATGCCATCTGCATCTTTTCACTTGATTAAGTTGGAAAGGTTATATGTTTTAATCATCACTAGAAATCCAAAGAAAACATTTATTGATAGGTATACTTTTTTTAACATTCATGGCTTTTTGCAGAATACAGTCTGTGAGTCAATTGTGACTCCCACCTGTCATGTGGTGGCCCTAGTAATCTTTCCATCTACAGGTAACAACAAGGCTGCATACAAATTTTAGATACTGACCTTTATCCAGGCCTATTTCCCTTGATTGAAATTAATGACAACTATATTTAGCTGGTAAAGAATTAGTAACCTACTTTAAACCTATCATTTGGCTTTTTTCTTTAATAGAAAGACATAGAAGCACCTCCAGAAAGTGATTCATCCCATCTGAACATAAATGTCTAAAATAGTTGGGAGGAGTTATCCTCTGAAAGGGTCTGTTTCTTCCCTATGACTACAAAGCAAGCGTATATGACTGTAAAAGGAATAAGACAGTGAAAGGAACTGTACCCATAGACATCTGAGGGTAAGAGTACCACATAACTCGATGAAGAAGATGCTGAAATACCTGAGCAGCACAGGATGGGATTTATACCTGAATTTAATGATCTGTTCTAAACTAGTCATCCAGGTTTCCTATGTAGACAAAGCCACTAATACTTTCGGTGAGTCACTTCTGAAGTAACGTTTCATGATGTGAAAATACTAAAACCAATTATGATCTCCAAGTAATTTTGAAATATGGGTATGCAAAATCACATTGGTGTGGCCTTAACACCTAGGAGATTGCTTCATCTTCCACAATGCACAGCTGGTATCTAACAAGTAACAATGATAAAATGTTCTTGGCATGGAACAATTTTATTTTGCTCCAAGACAGTAACAATCTGTGCTTTTCTCCTTTGGCTTTGAGGAAGAGTAAGCAGTATCGATGGTGCAATATTGCAAGGAATTTGCATCGATTGATACCTACACTGATATTACCTTTCATTTACCTACGGAACATGAAGTCCGTTCCCCTTTAGTATAATTTTTAAATAAAACAGTGAAAAATGAACCAGTAGTCACTTTCTAGGGAATATAGGTGTAGGTCAAGGTCTAGGTGTAGGCATAGGTCTATGTATTTTCATTGTATGACTTAAATATATGTACTTAATTTTACACACACACATGCTCAGTATTCAAGTATCAGTTTAGTATTATCTTGAACTGAGACCTGAATATTAACAGTTTATCCATGCGAATACCTTCTCTACTAGGTTTTTGAAGACAGAGACTGTCATTAAACATGTCCTATCACCACCCAGTCTCTAAGAAATTTGAACTAACTTTCATTTGATTCTTTTGGGAACAGTTTCAAAAAACCCAAAACCACATCTGCCCAATAAGTTAATGGAACCAAAACTGATTCCTTTAGTAACTCACATTAGCTAGTCTAACTTCTTCAAATAGCCAAATGCAAAAAAACCCTTAAAGATTGTATACTTTTATATCAGCAAGGTTCTCTATTGATGGAAAATCATTCTACTGAATGAAAGATTTACTATCTATTTATAATTCTAAGCAGTAGAACAAAACATCAAGAGTACCAAATTAGGTGAAATGTTATACATTTAATCATCATGCTTAAGAAAATATCCAGACAAGATGACAGAACATGAAGATGTGTATGGAGTATGGAGAACCACTGTATACAAGAGAAACATAACGAGGCAAAAAAAAATCAGTTAAAGCTAGACTACGAGGTAATGTAAAGAGGGAAAACATTCATAACATTAATGAAAGTTAAATTTTCATACTAGATTCCCATGTCTGATCAACTCTGCACATAAGAATCTCAGAAAAGCATTTTAATGTAAAGGTCAATTTCTATTCATGGAACCATAGAATCAATCATAGAATCATAGAATCGCCCGGAAGGGACCTCCAAAGGTCATCTAGCCAGACCTCCCTGCAGTCAGCAGGGACACCCCCAACTAGACCAGGTTGCCCAGGGCAACCTAGCCTACTGAAGCCCCCGCATTAATTGCACAGTAAAAGAGATTCAGGTTTGGCCCAGTGTTTCTGTTTCAGGACTGATTTATAACTGTTATGAACTGAGACAGGGTTATTGGTAAACACTGGTGAAGTAACTGAATCAATTTCTTCACCACGCTAAAGCCTTTTTTTAACCCAGTGACGACAAAGTATTCAGATCATCTGATTATCTCTGTACAAAACCACATCAGATTGGGTAGGTTGTTTTCAATTTTCATTTTCAGAGTTGGTTTTAAGGAAATCTCAGAAACATTTAATGTCTGCTGAAATATGATCTGAAATTAAGGAACAATAAGGCTTTTACTGGATTTTTACATATGTTAATATTTGATTATAATTAATTAATTGTTTTATGCAATCACTTGGTCAAATTTTCATGACAATATTTCAGGTCACCAGACATCCCCAAATTTAATTTTTAAAAGTGAAATTGTGTTGAATACAGTGCAGTAATGAAATATTAATCTACTTAAGGCTGATGTATGAAAAACATTGTTAAAGGAAAATTCGATATCTAAGAGAAAGAAATAACTGCAATGAATATGTGCAGTACTTCAGTACTTACGTTAATTATTTGTAACTAAAGCAGTTATCCTGTGTTGATAACAAATAAACGTCAACAGCACTTCTAAGGAAATGCCTGTAAATTAAGATCTATGGATTAATGTGTATCTAAGGAGCTTCAGTGTCAGAAAAGTGCCCAGCTTATTACACAGCAGGGCTACCAGAGAAACAAGCTTTTCCTCCTATCAAACAGCAGAAAACAAGGACGATTGCATAAAGAAACTTCTATCTGCAATCAGAAATAAACAAAAAAAGGCTTTTAGAGTTTAGTTTGAGAAGACAAAAATCACAGCAGCAGTGAAACAAAGAGTGCTCATTTTCCTATGCAGAGAATTTAATGTGATCTTCTGAACTGCAATTTCCTATGTTCTATGGCTTCTGGGATGAAGAGGCAGACATGTTGATCAAAATGTTAGTAAAGCATCAGTTGGCAATGGATGTCTGAGTGGTATTTCAACACTCTGCCCTTTTCATCAGGTGAAGGGAGAGGTGGGAAAAAAAGAGGATTTTCCTACCAGACCATCATTTTACTGAAATAAACAAATATATTCTCCTTAACTCCCTGATAGATAAGCCAAAAAGTAGTTCACAAAAATAAAATCTATTTGTTACTTTTTATATGCAGAATCTTATAGGAGATACACAACAGAGAAGAAATTTTAAACAATATTTGGTATGATTTTGTACTTCAAAAAGTTAAGAACAGTAGCATAGTTTTAAAGATAAAAATGCCAAGTGATTAAATAATGGGAAAAAATGTAGTGTGATTTTTCCATTGCTCTGACTTCAGAGACAGACGCTAAGTACAAAATGTAACCCAGCCTTTTGATAATGTCAGACTCTGCAGCCAGATAGCCTTAAAATTCAGTCTTCTAATTGCTAGCAGCTCTCGAGACTTCCTGGGTTTTCTGTGGGGTGTTCTTGGTCTGATGAATATTGCCCAACTTGTTTTAGCTTTAGCGTAGATTTGTACAATTGTGTGGTGCAATGCTTTTTGTTACAATAATATTGGTATATTTCTGTAACTAATCAATTGTAAAGAAACTAGTAGTAAGTCAACAACTCCCAGTAATAGCTGGGCCCATCTGAGATCCTGCCTACTATGACACCTTTCTCACTTCTTGCATACACAAGGTGTTAAGGACATATAATAAGATAAATTTCCTGGCCTCTTTTGAATGGACTGTTGCTGAAATACTTCTGATAGAAAACTTCTGGACATATCTATTGGGATACTTTAAGTGCCCCCTGGGAACAAAGCAGTATTTACTCCCACCTGTTTTAGAGAACACAAGTGCAACAAGCTCTAATAGAAAAAAAAAAAAAAAAAGCATGATAATACAGGCAAAATCATTCTCTGTAAGTATTTTAATTTTCAATATGTTAAGTACCTGCCATTTGTTAGGCACTTTAAAAAGTGCCTGATTACAGAACTAATGAACTCAGCTCCATTTGTATAAACTTTTGGTGTTAAGCTCCCCAATAACAAGAGAGAGACAATTCACAGACCAATTCATCCTGTCCCAAGATTTGTCCATTTTTATCATTGTTTATACAGGCAGGATACACAAATAGCTGAGTCTGGCTACCTGTCCTTCTTATTATTACTTAAGTGAAATGTATTAAATCCGTAACAAAGAGCATTTAACATTCAGCTTCCCCCTTTGTTCATGACAGGTGTTTCAGTGTGCTTTTGAGTACAGCACATACAAACTATGTGCAGTTTATTTGAGCATTAATAAAAAACAAACCTGAACAAATAGCTTTTGCAAGGCTGGCCAACTGGTAATTTTATTATTTGTAACACAGTACCAGAATCAGCTATGTCTGTCTCTCTGTAGACAGAGGGCACAATATATATAGCCTCTAGTCCAGAGATCTTTTGGTATTTTTTATTTTAATTTTGCTGGACTTGGATAGTGAATTTGCAGAAAGGCTTCTTTTTCAGATTTGTTTTTTTTTCACAACACTTCTTCTAATGCTCTGGAACAAAATGTTTTGCAGTTCTGATGCTGTGCTGTAAGCACTTGAATTTATAGGAGGCAATGTGACATGAATCTAGTTTTTGTATATATTATATAAATAAACTCACACTTGAGTAAAAAGGCACCCAAGTTACAAACTTTAAATCAGAATCTTGATCTTCCCCATGTTCAAAAAGTTCTCATATAATCTTTCAGGGCAGTCTCATCTCTGTCCTTAATAAGAGTACGATCGATCTGGAAGCATTAAGGAAGCTGAAATTGCTTTATGTGAAAGAATGAAAAAACAAAAGTGGCAGAGCTAGTCAGAATCTATTAATCTGTCAATCATCTGCTAGGAAATATGAAGTCAAATTCACAGTATTACTAGAGTGAAATTATATAGAAATAAATTTGGCACAAAGTTCTGTCTACAAAATTAAGAAATAGAAGAAAGATTGTTGGCAATTGTTCATAAAATCATCAGCTATAAAATCTAGGAATTTTCCAATTCTGATTTATAATCTCTAAGTACAAAACATCATTTCTGCATATGGAGCTTTTTTATTCTTTCTGCAAAACTTCATGCAGCTGCAAAATGGATGATATTTAATTTGTTCAACAAAAGCATGAGTTTTTAACAGAAAAAAATCATACAGCATAAGATGGAGGCTTATTAACAGCAAATAATTATAAACATGAGAAATACACTAGCAAAAGAAATGGGGAAGATGTAGTCCATAGAAGAAAAAGCTATGCATGCACTAATTCATATTTTCTTATTGATTAGTCTATCCAAAGAGACTTCAAAACCAGAAAAATACTATAAGGCAATTTTCCTCTCATTACTTTCACCTGGTAAGCTCAAATTCTGCCTTTAAAAAAAAAAAAATTCTAGATATACATAAACAAAGATTTTGTTTTATAAGTCTAGATTGACAATGGTTTTAAAAAGTCAGTACATTCTTGTATTTGATGTCATATTGTGATGGGTTCATATCAGGACTTTTCACCAGTACAAAAAAAGGAATGACCAACTGACTTAAAAATACTTGCTACATTATCAAGAAAATGCTAGAAATGTTTAAAAGTTAGAGGTTTTGCACCCTGTATTTTATCAAATTTCATTCCTTTTTTCCCTTACTAATGTTTTTATTTTTTAAAAGTTGCTTATTTACTTGGTTTAGAAAAACTACTTCTAACAGTAATAAGTTGCAGCAAATATATAAACAGCAGGTAATAAAACACATCTTCAGTAAGCCTGTCCTCATTTACCAACTTATTTTAAAATGCATTTACCAACAGATTACAAAAGGAGAGCATTTTGAAGTAGACTCTTCATTTCAAAAATGCATTTATAAAATACATGTGGAATCAAAATGCACTGTTGTTACACAATAATACTACTATTCTTTCGGGTTCCACTGCTTTTTCTAGAGATAAGAAAATAATTTTGCGTGTCTTCATTGTATTACCTCACCTGTTTCTTCCTCATTTCATTCTATTTCTTTCACCTTTTTTATTACGCTATAGAAAAGCCTAATCCCCCCTGCATTATGTGTCCAGAACATTTACAGATGCATTCAGAACTCTTTTTACAGCACCTTGAGGATTAGACAGTGTTTTATTTCTGCTATTTTAAAAACAATTCTTTCAATATCTGGTAGATATTCTGCTGATCAGATTCAAACAAGATGAATAAAAATATCCCCTCTGTTGCAATGACTTACAAGTTTTATCGCCTAACTCAATAAACTCAGAATATACCTTGTATGTTATTGGGCATTGGTGAGTTTTATGATATGAAGCATTTTCTCCTAGCTAGTTTCATTTTATCCAGTTTGGAGACAAAAAAAGTTCAATTTTACCATCCTGGTGATTTTTACTTTATTTGAACTAAACATTGTACTTGAAAAGTATAATGGAAAATTTGGACACCTACTTTTAAAGACTAACAGATAACTACAAGAGATAATATAAGATATACCAATAATGCTTTTTTTTTTTTTTCATATATAACTCTACAGTGGGTCCTAAACCAAATCACAGAATACCATTTAAATTCCAGATTTAGCCTACACTAAAAACCTGCTATGAAAGTAATATTTAATGCTAAGTCATTATCTAAGTCAATTAACAAAATGATGGATCCTTCACCTTGGCACATTTTTTTTAAATGGAATTCTGTTCTCTAAGCATATGTATTAAGGCAATTAACTTATTCATCATTACCTATGAAATACTTGCTACTACTCCTGAGAACTTTACCTCAACAAAAATCTGGCAGCTACATGAGTGCCTGAAAATCTCGATGTCTGTACTTTAGTTACTGAGTATATCAAGTCTCCAAAGTTGATTGCTGGGTTCTGCACCAGTCCAATGGTAAACAAAAAAAAAAACCCTTAAGTACAATAAACTCATTACTCTCATATTTAAACAGAGCAATGAAGTCAGTAAGAATTATAGGCTGGTAAACATGTAGCACACTTTCCATACGCCAGCAATGTGGCCTTGTTGCCAAGAGGGCCAATGGAATCCTGGGCTGCATAGGGAAGAGTGTGGCCAGTAGGTCAAGGGAGGTCATTCTCCCCCTCTACTCTACACTGGTAAGGCCACAACCGGAATACTGTGTCCAGTTCTGGGCCCACCAGTTCAAGAGGGACAGGGAACTACTGGAGAGAGTCCAACGTAGGGCAACCAAGATGATTAAGGGATTGGAGCACCTCCCTTACGAGGAAAGGCTCAAGGAGCTGGGGCTCTTTAGCCTGGACAAACGAAGGCTGAAGGAAGAGCTTATTTATGTTTACAAGTATCTAAAGGGCGGGTTGAAAGATGTTGGAGCCGGACTCTTTTCAGTGGTTTCCAGCAATAGGACAAGGGGCAACGGGCTCAAGCTGGAACATAGGAAGTTCCATTCAAATATGAGGAAAAACTTCTTTACAGTGAGGGTGATGGAGCCCTGGAAGAGGCTGCCCAGGGAGGTTGTGGAGTCCCCTTCTCTGAAGATCTTCAAGACCCGCCTGGATGCAGTCCTGAGTAACGTGCTCTGGGCAATCCTGCTTTAGCAGGGGAGTTGGACTGATCTCTAGAGGTCCCTTCCAACTCTGACAATTCCGTGATTCCATGAAACATAACTTCAATCCCTGGAAAGTGATGGAACAACTTATCCTGTAAACCATTTCCAGGCATATGAAGGACAAGAAAATTGTCAGGAAAGGAAAGGAAAAATCATGTTTGACCAACCTGATAACATTCTATGATGAAATGACTGGATTTGTAGAAAAAGGGAATGCAGTGGATATAGTCTGCCTTGTCTTCAGTAAAGCTTTTGATACTGTTCCCATAAGATCCTCATAGACAAGCTGATGAAGTATGGGTTGGATGAGCAGACAGTGAGGTGGACTGAAAACTGACTGAAAAATGGGTACAGAGGGTGGTGAACATGGTACAAAATCTGGATGGAAGCTGGTAACTAGCTTTGTACCCAACAAGTCAATACTAGGTCCAATCCTGTTCAACATCTTCATTAATAATCAAAGTGCTGGAGTAAGTTTGCTGATGATGCAAAATTGGAAAGAGTGGCAGAGGGCTGTGTTTCCACCCAGAGGGATTTTGACAGGCTGGAGAAATGGGCCAAGAGGAACCTAATGAAATTCAACAAAGCTAAGTCAAAAATCTTGCACATAGAGAAGAACAACCACATGCATCAGTACATGCTTGGAGCTGACCAGTTGGAAAGCAGTTTTGCAAAAAAGGACCCAGGGGTTCTGGTCGACACCAAATTGAAGATGAGCCAGCAACTTGCCCCTGCTGCAAAGGCAACTAACAGTATCCTGGGCTGCATCAGGAGGAATGCTGCCATCAGGTTGAGGGAGGTGATCCTTCCCCTCTACTCAGCACTGGTGAGGCCACACCTGGAGTACTGTGTCTAGGTGTCCAGTTCTGTGGTCCCCAGTACAAAACAGACATGCACATACTGGAGAGACTGCAGCAAAGGGCCACAAAGATGATGAAAGGCCTGGATCATCTCTTCTCTGAGCAAAGCCTGAGAGATCTAGGGGTGTTCAGCCCCGAAAAGGGAAGGCTGACAGAAATCTCATCAATATATATATATACATAAAGGAGGGTGTGGAAAGGACAGAGCCACTCTTTTTTCAGTGGTGCCCAGTGACAGGACCAGGGAAATGGGCATGAACAGAAACACAGGAGGTTCTGTCCGAACATCAGGAAACACTTTTCTACAGTGAGAGCAACATAGTCCTGGCCACAGGTTGCCAGGAGGTTGTGGAGTCTTTGTCTTTGGAGATACCCAAAAGCTATCTAGAGATGGTCCTGGGCAACTGGCTCTAGGTGGCTCTGCTTAAGCAGGGGTTTGGACAGGATCACCACCAGAGGTCCCTTCAAACCTCTACCATTCTCTGATTCTGTGATAAATCTGACCAGTCTAGAAGTAGAAAAACTGTATTTATTTATGTCTCTCTACCCAGCTGATCTCCTTGTTCTGTCCAGCCTTATTTCTGCCCATCAAGATTTCTATATAGGTGAGTGTGGCTAGAAAACAAGGCTCTAATATTACTAAATGCATTTGGAAGTCTTTCTCTTACTCAGGTCTGCCTATTTTTAAAATTCAATTTTATCAAAAATTGGATAGTCTTCCTACTCTTTCCAGTTAAGAATCAGCAGAAAATATCTGACTTCTAGATATCATTCAACTGCAAGTTTTCCTTCTCACTCTCATTGTGAGATAAAAGGTCAAATGATATTGTAGAGATCTGAGGGATAGATCACCATTAACTTTTTTTTTTTTTTTACATACCCAGAATGCACTATTGAAGTGAATTTTCTAGTCATCCTCTTTTATTTGGCTTCAGTTAAGTTGAATGAAATCAAACTGGAAGAGTCACTCCAGGAGTGCACTTACTGCACTCCCAACTGCTAATATCATTCAGACCACAGGACCAGACTGGAGCTAAACTGCATTAAATTGCCTCAAATATGTATATTGCTGGTCCTCCAAAACAAATATTTTTCTCTGCAAATGTCTTCATACCAGGCCACACTACTTGCTCCGTAACAAAGTAGTATTCAACAAAGGCCAGAAGAGCGGTTGCTGCGGGGTTCCAAGGAAGGGTTATATGGGTCATGACTCTCAATCATCTGTGGATAAAAGGGCAGACAATTCACTTATTTCATAAGAGCTCCTAAAGAAAATATTTTACGTTACAGTTCAAGAAATGAGGGTTAAATCTGGGGGGGTGGTTTGCATAAATTTACATTCCTAACCACTGCTAACCTGGACTGAATTTCACAGAGAGCCCTATGGATAATGGCAGCATGTCCTCCCATTACTGACCTCTTGAATCATCTAAGGATTCTGCTTAAAACCACAATAATCCAGAAGATCCTCTACTACAATTTTAGATATTCTGTAAACAAATAATATTTTTCTCTCAGAAACGGATGATTAGATTATCATGCATCTGCTTATTTTCATATGTGATATTCTTAAATGTACCTACTGCTTGACTGTACACTTGAACTCATTTGTGAAAATATAGTGGTCTAATTTACCCAAGAGGACCATTTATTTCAGTCTCCTCAAAATAAACATTACAGGAAGATCCATGGCATTTTCCCACTGAAAGAGTTATCTCATTTGTGACATATGCTTTTTCTATATGATAAGGTACTGTCTACAAGATGGATCAAAGCTGAAATTATAATGAATTACATTCTGAGCCAAATTTAAAATGCATAGCTTTGTTATGCAAGAATTCTACATGTAATTGTACATACTTTACACACTCAGGTGACGGTAGCCTTTGTGAAAAATATTGTCTTCTTCACAGGTATCAGTGAAACAATATTTTGTGTCTATATTAATTTAAGAATCTGAAGACCTTATGTATCAAAGTTCCACACATTCATCTTATTCTAAAACTCTTCAGTTACTCATATTTAACAGTAAAAATAATTAGAACTTTGGAAAATGGAATAATAAGGGAGTTCTTTTCAATGCATTTTGATTTCTACTGTTGAAACCCTTTTGATCCCAATTTTATATGGTTTTACATCTTAAGATTCAATGACTGCTCAAATACAGACTGTAATCATAGGCTTTCAATAGTTTACCACTTTATTTAATCTCATTTACTGTGGTCCACAATCTAGCTTGTTCCACCCTATATTATGTTTCCACCTCCTAGATTTAGACCTGTATACCTTCTCCTGCTGATCCTTTCTCATATCTATTAACCAACACATTATTTTTTCAGTGTTCACATTCCTTCCAAATGCTTACTTACAAAGTATGGTATTGAAAAAGAAAAAAATAAAAAGTGGGAGGATCTTATTCTTAGCATATCCTTTTTTCACATTCTATTGCTGCTTTTGATATTATAATTTCAAAAATGTAATGTAAAGTCTTCTGGTAATATCATGCCTTCTTGTTCTATAAAGCATGCAAAACACCTGTGACACTTGTACTGAGATGTAAGTGCCTACAGGACAAATGACAAACAAAACCTTACACATTTTTCTGTGATTTTGGGGGCTTTCCTTTAGGTAAGGTCAGATATGAAAACATGGATAATATTAAAAAAACCTGAAATCATATTTCATGTAAACATATTTGTCTTCATTTTTAAAATATTTTTTTAAATGCATTTTAAAAAAGGGCTTAAAAATATTTTGCTTATGCTTCTTAATCTTTCAGAATATTTCCACAACTACAGGATATTGCAAATTAATTTTACTTTTGACTTCGAAACTTATAGTTTATAATAAATCTAAGAATAGTACATTATTATACGGCCAGCATTCTTATAGTATACATATACAACATAGCACACATATACAAATCTGTATAAAAATAATTTCACAGTTTTTTACCTAAACTGTTTACTTGTGTGTTTTGTGGTTATTTTTATATACTTTTTGGATGTCTGGTATTTAGGTATATGTTCAAATTTACTCATTGACCTTAATGCCATCTGTCACAATCCACTCCATAACAATTAATGCAGAAATATGCCATTAACTTCTCCAGTTTTGTTCTAGAAGGATGAGTTCCCTTTGTATCTGCAGTCTAGTGTTATCATAAATTCTATTTTACTGTCAGTTTAGAATTAAAATGACATTGAACAATTTTTCCGAAGCATTTTGCCTCCCCTTATTTAATCCTTTTGATTTAAGTATAATGTCAGAGAACACCCAATAAATAAAAGATAATACTGAACTTCTCATATTAGAGCATTGTCCTATTTCTGCAGTTAGGTTTACAGATTTCCAAAAAAGGACTATATAGTTTCTTTTATTTAAACAGTGTATCTCACTACTCTTGATAACTGAATTGCACATAATGTGCTTTTCATTCATAAGAAGGTGACGTTCTGAGAACAAGTAACTGTAGTAAAAACTTGATTTGTGTTCAACCTCCTAGGAATTCTGTTGTTGTCTCATTCCTGTTTTCCTCTTTATTCACAAAAATCAGAGGAGAGATGCATCCTATTATTTGGTAAAAGCTGCATGATCTCAGCACTCTGTTAAATCCTCATCATTGTCAGAAGCTTGTTCATTCCACTGAAATACAACACACAACTTTGCAATTTTTCCTCTGTGTGCAATAAGAGGGAATCTGTGTCACACAGCAAATGCTTTTGCTAAATCTCAACAGAAACTCCCAGAATTAACTCTAACAAAACAAATTTTGAATCTGCTTTTTTGTCATTGTTGTACTTCCTTAAGCAATGTCTATTGGCATCATATCTTAGTGTGAAACTCAAGCAGAAAAGATTCACCCACATTCACCTGTGCATTGTGGATCATCTCAGTGATCCTTTTCCCAGTCCTTTGGATGGCCCTGAAGACCTGAGAAAAACATATTTTTTGAAGAGGGTGAGTAGAGCAGGTTACAAAGTATCCTTCTTCTCCTTTCACAGGCACTGTACAATAATACCTGTGTCCTTCTGTTGATGCTGCCTGTAACAGAGACAAACTAAAGAACCAGGGGATCTACTGCAGAACTGAAGATGAGGAAGGAAGGTAAGGAAGATGGCAAATAGATTGGCAGTCTTCCACTTTTCTTTTTTTTAAAGTATTTAGGATTATAAATAGGGTTTTTCTGCAAAGCTTTCCATCATCTTTGTGGCTACATCAAGTCTGTGATGTTCATCAAGTACTTCAAGAGTAAAAGAGGATAAATTGTTTAAAAAAAAAGGAAATGTTCCTTTAACCTCTACAGTTTCACAGTATCAAAAAAAAAATCTTTTCAATTAATTTAAAAGTTACCATTTTAAAAACCAAAATGTGCAAAAAAAGGAATGAAATAGCAAAGAGAATTCTTCAGAGCAATGCTTTCTTCATGAAACAGTTTACATGTTTCCTTAGGCATTTTATTTTGGCTGGTAGGACAAGCTGTACAAGTGAAGTAAGAAGTGTAATTTTTGCAAACTGTCTCTGATGGTAAAGCTTGGAAAAATACTCAATGCCTGTTTACTTGCATAGAAAGCAATTATTATTTTTACCTTGCTAACTTTCTCTTGCTGTACTTGATAATGTATTACATCTATTTATCCCTTCTGGAGTTCAGCTTAAGATGTACTGTATTCTTTAGCCTAGTAGTGTGCTGAAGGGTGCGGGATGTTAATGAGATGTGTTATCATCATTCATCCAGAGAGAGCTGATAATTATTGCAATGTCTGTATTGTTTTATCTTTGCAGTATGCTTTTAACTTTTTATTTTTCATTAACATTATCCAAAAGTGTCAAATAGGGATCATTGTCTAAATTTGTGACTCTGAATTATTTTAAGGGTTTATAGACTGATCTTTTCTTTAACATAGTAATTATATAATACGCAGAAACAAATGAATAGTGGTGAAAGCATTAGGTCTTGTTGGGTACCACTGATAGTCCTAATTAACAGATGCAGAAACATGTTACGTCATGAAGCTTTGTCCAGGATTTTGTGAATCTGAACTTCCTGGATAGAAAGAAGCTTGGCTTCAACAAGAAGTAGAGAGGCAGCTCCCATTCCATCTTAATCTATAGCAGGAGTTGCTGACTCAGTCCTCATTTAGGCTAAGGAGATACAAAACTCAGGTCTCCACTCTTGAAAAACCGCCCTATAGACAAAGCTACTACACAACATTTTAGCAGTGTCAGGATCATAAGCCTGCCTTTTCAATAAAAAAATGTAGAGTCAGAAATGGTAACAGAGAGCATAGTTATCTGAATATAAGAGTGTGTTTCAAACACTTGCAGTTGCAAATACAGAAACTAAATCCAAGCAAATCACATTTCAGAAATACCCCTCTCTTCTGCCCTTTGTGCATCCATCTCTGTACCATGAGGGTTGTGCTGCCACTCCCTGGTACTCTGTTTCCCTAGTTACATTCAATATGTTGAACTTAATACAAGGCTGAAAATTCATTTTTCAATTTTTACAACCAGAGCCAGACACCAGCATCTTACATGGATTTCAAAAGGGAGTCAGAAGGTGCAGAAATGGAATTGATACTCTTGTGAAACAGTTCCAGATGTGAGAGGTCTGATATGAAAATGTGGTAAATGTGACTTCAATGTAGTTGAGAATTAAGGCATACATACAAAAATTGGTTTGATCACTGCCCAACTTTAGAGAAAATTTTGACACTCCTCCTTTCAACAGATAATTATCATAATTATTTTGAAGAGATAAAGATATCTGACTCAGGAAGCCGTACTGTGTGCTTTACTGCTCATTTGCTAAAATCATGATTATAGCTCAGACCTCTTAGCCTACTTAACAGTTACTCTGGCTTGAAGTTTGCTAGCATCCTGCACAGGAAAGAGGTTAGGAATAGAGTTTAATAAGAAGCCGGACTGGTGATCAGGCGTGGTGCTTGGCCAGAAAATAGTATCAATCAGCAGTTTGTTTACATGCACCTGGCCACCTTTATTACCTCTCCTCCCACATTTCTCATCTTCCATCTACTCTGACCTCTCCTTCACCTTGCTTTGGCTTTTCCTCTAAGCATCCCATAACAAGTTTTGTTCAATCCAATAAGCCCCTTCAAATATCCCAGGATAAGACTTTTCCCAAGACCCGTAAGTACTCAGGCTTCCACCTTTTTAGCAGTTACAAAGTAGTGGCTGAACCTCCTCAAGGCTTTGGTGACTCTTTCAAAGGTTCATCAGGCAGTGACAAGAGACCTCTGGTCTTTTGTAGTGTCTCTGTTATCTCCTGCTTCTTAGAATTTGTTTATCATCTGGCTTCTTAATTTATTACTTCTCATTCCCCCTGCCCTGGTAGCTTACACTGTGAGCCTCACAGACCAGATATCCTTACGTTGCACATACCCTTACACTCTCCGGCTGCCTGCCGATTGAGATTGGATCATTACTCAAATCACATACCACAGGACAGTGTTCAAAGAGAAACCCAATTTAAATAAAACCAAGACAAGAGAGTTACTGAAATAAGCAACACTGTCCACAGGTCCAAAATCCATACAACATGGGAAACAAATCACAGAAGTGTCCCCAGAAGTGAGTCCAAGTTAATTTTTTAATATCTAAACAGTCTACAATTTTGAAAAGAAAAAAATTTGACTGCTTTGTCAATTTCGCTACCAAACCTACATAACGAGTCACAATTTTTTCCATGTCATTAATAAAGATAACTGTTACCTCACTAATACCTCTTTTTCTTTAATTGAATATTTGTTTTTAGTATGTATTATTTTTTTGCAGAATTCTAGCAGCAATGGAAATCAAATACTACTCTTCCATTTAGACCTTTGGAGGACTATAAAGTTTCTGTGGCTTCTGAATGGAAGAAGCTAGAGTAAAACAGCTGGTAGATCTCCCTGATATTAAATATATATATAAATACTCACATGCACATATATATCCAAACATTCTCATGTAAGAGCACATAGCTGAACACAGAAGTGCAGAACTGACTCTTGGGAGTCCTCTGTTACTATAAAGCTGAAAAAGGCAAATATTGTGTTTTCTCCCATGAAAGAGTCATTTATAAGATGCCAAAATCATAACACACAACAGGAAAATTTCCACAGCAGGGCATGTGTAGGAGCACTTAACTATACTTAATTTTTTTTCTCCCACAAAGTAAGGTTTTAAGAAAAAAAAAAAAAAAAAAATCAAAAGCAAAAAGCACATT
>VXAK01007873.1:0-10063 GCA_013399435.1 Arenaria interpres | reverse complement strand
ACAGTAAAAAAAAAAAAAAAAAAAAGAAGTGTGGTCTATTATAGCTGTGTTTATAAATGTCTGTGGCCTTTATAGAGAGGGTCAGGGGCTGGTTTGTGTCCAAACTGCTCAGAGCTCATCCCTGCAACAAGCTTCACCTATAGAGACCCAACTGAAAATACCCAAAATATCATCATAAACCTAAGAATTAAGCAATGAGGATGAACAGGGGTTCACCTCTTAATACTGCCTCCTGAATTTGGGGTTTTTTTTGTTAGTTCAGAAGAATCTAAAATGCTACTGAAAGAAATTAAGGGAGAAAAAAAAATGATGGTTTAAAAAAAGAAAATGCCTTTTACAGAACTACACTTCTCATGGAATTTACCCTTTCTATAAGAGTCTGAAATTTAAATACCCTATTTAAAAAAAAAAAAAGAAGATAAATAACAAAAAGAGACTGTAAACAACACAAATAGAATACTATAAGCTCCAGATATAGTGTTTTACAGTATCGGGTGAAACTTCCAAAATATAACCTGTCTTTAAATGTATTGACCCTGTGGAAAATGTTGTTTATTTTTAGCAAAGATGCAGGAGCACTGCCAAGGTTTTTTTCACTGAAGTTGCAAATGCAGAGACATGATCTGTCACAGTAAGAATTCTTGATTAAAGTTGGTTAAAAATGCAACATTTCAGTTCGTTTTAATAAAACAGGAAGTTTTTAAAACAAAAATGCCAAGAAGCTATTCTGTTTTTTCAAGCAGTAACCCATATTTTAGGCCATTAGAAATTACTAGTTCTTACTACCATTTTTCCAAGTAACTCCATTTCTCCAAGTAGCACACATATAATAAAATTTGAGTCTGTTGATTTATAATAACTTTGACAATCTGTCTATGATTTCTACCTGCAATATCAATTTTTATGTCTAATAAATAATTTCTAAGTCGATGCAAACTGTTAAATATTACTAAAAAGTAGTACAGAAATTATATTTCCTTCTCCAGAATAAAAACAAGAGTGCTGCCAACCATTAAAAACTCCCCAGTATTGAGTATCTTTATGCATTTGTGTAGCTAGTTCAAATTTATCAGTTGCAGTTTCTCTGAAATCACAGTTTCATTTTCCTGTTAAAAATGTGCATGATTATGTGGGAGGAAGCTAATGTGGAAAGACAGAGCAGTATCTCCCTGCTGCACATTAACCTCGACTTGCATACCATCATAAAAATTGTATGAACAGAATCTGAGTAATACTAGATTAAGTTGTGATTTTGCAAAATGGGCAGAAAATAAAAATGCTATAGCTGTATTGCAATTAATAATACTTATCAAATATATGGTGCTCTTTTGTAGTTCAGATACACAATCACGGAATTTTAAAATATCACCTGGGTTTCCTAGTAAATAGATGTAACTCAATGAATGCTATTTTTTTGTAATAAGAGACGTTGTCTTTCCACTGGATTGCAGATTTCTGTTTTGACTTTGTGAATTAATCTGCACAGAATACCTGGTCAGTAAATTCTGCTTCATTGTTTCACTTCCTGTGTGGTGGTTTTGGATGGTTTGGCCAATCAGAATGACAGATGGCTCCCCCCTCCCCTCTCTTCAAAGAGAGGATAGGAAGAAAGAGATAAAGAGAATTATCAGTTTAGGAAAAAAACTAAACTCCTTTAATGAAAATATTAATAAATAATGAAATAATAAATAATAATACAAAAATAATAGTAATAATAAAAGTATACAATATATACAGTCATATCAATCTCCCAGGATGATGATCATGTCACCAGCAGGCACAGGGAAGAGTCCCAGGCTGGACTTGGTGACAGACAGGAGCTGGATTCTGGATCTGGAGTCAGGAATGCTTGGATCGTCATAAAAGGCAAATGAACAGACTGGGATCTCCTTGCATGTCGGCCATTGAAGAAAGAGAGTCGACCCTTTGATCCCTCAGCTTTTATACTAAGCATAAGGCAAATGGGATGGAATACCCTGTTGGTCAGTTTTGGGTCACCTGTCCTGTCCGCTCCTCCCTACAGGGGTGACACCTCTATGCTTTTCCACTTCCAACCCTCCAATGGGGCAAATAATGAAGTTAGTTGACCTTGGTTTTTATAACCAGAAGTATAAGCAAGAGCCTCTCTGCATACCATTCCTTGGTGTAATCAGGTCTTATCACTGTGAGAGTGAACAGTTTCTGAACAATATACTGTTGATTTCAGAGGTTAGTTAGTTAGAAGAGGCTGAGTTTAAAAACTAAAATTACTGAACAGAAAATTTGTTATCTTTTACCTAAAGCCAGGACATCCCGCTGAATACAGAAGTGAAATGTAAAGAATAATACTGAGTTTTAAAATGTTTTATAGACCAGTGTAACAACAATTAGCATCCTAAAAGAATAATGAACTCAACATTATTTTCATGAAAATACATGCGGCACTAGAAACGGGAAAAATGCTGATTTGAAAGGGTACAGTGGAACTAATATAAAATGTGGTTTCAATAAGTACCTGTTGCAATAGAGAATTAACTAGGAAATTAGAGTGAGCATTGAGCAATTTATTACTGTAAAAGAAAAATAGGCACTTGAGTATTTTACCGTCTATTTTTCACATTTTTTTCTCTGTACATAATGCTTCTATCTTCCTCTGTTTTAAAAAACTGTGAAAATAAGAAATCTGTTTACTTATTTCAGAAGCTTCTAAAGGTAACTACAAATAATTTAAGCAGGCATAATTAGCTGATTTCAGTTCTTCGTGCTTAGCTATCTTAAATAATGTTACTCATGTGTTATTACCATTTAGTTGGGTATGGATTGTAAACTATCTGGTGATAAACAAACATCCACAAACCATATTTGCTCTGCATCTTCAGTCAATAGTAATCTGCTAGAAGGGATTTAAGTGCCATTTACTGCACAGTTCCTCATATGATGTTACACTAATAAAAGCAAAACAGAAAATGGTCACCTGAAATCACCACAGATTACAGATTAAATCTGTATTACCACAGATTTACCCTGAGTATACAAACTACATTGCAGTAGTAGAGAAGACAGCTGTGCATTAGTGTTAACTCAGTTACTAGTAAAACGGCTAGCTTGTGTACTTGTCAGGTGGCTTCTAACACCGTATATGCCAATTTAAGGTGTTCCCCTATTTAAGGTCATAGAAAAGTACAAATATAGAACCATAGAATAATTTGGGTTGGAAGGGACCTTCAAAGACCATCTAGTCCAACCCCCCTGCCATAGGCAGGGACATCTTTCACTGGACCAGTTTACTCAAAGCCTCATCCAACCTGATCTTGAACACTTGCAGGGATGAAACATCCACAACTTCTCTGGGCAACATGTTCCAGTGTCTCACCACCCTCAGAGTAAAGAATTTCTTCCTTATATCTAGTCTAAATCTACCCTCTTTTAGTTTAAAACCTTTATCCCTTGTCCTGTTATAACAGGCCTTTTTAAAACTTTTGTCCCCATCTGTCTTATAAACACCCTTTAAGTACTAAAAGGCTGCTCTAAAGTCTCCCCAGAGCCTTCTTTTCTCCAGGCTGAACAACCCCAACTCTCTCATCCTGTCTTCATAGCAAAAGTGCTCCAGCCCTCTGATCATCTTTGTGGCCTTCTTTTTGCTTGGGTCCATGTCTTTCCTGTGTTGAAGGCTCCAGAGCTGGCTGCAGGACTCGAAGTAGGTCTCACCAGGGTGGAGTAGAGAGCCAGAATCACCTCCCTTAACCTGCTGGCCATGCTGCCTTTGATGCAGCCCAAGATACGGTTGTCTTTCTGGGCTCGAAGCACACATTGCCAGCTTGTATCCAGCTTTTCATTTACAGTTATCCTTTTCCACAGGACTGCTTTCAATCTGTTCATCTCTCAGTCTACACTGGTACTGATGATCGCCCCGGGTCACATTTCCATTGTCGGTTTAGTAGACTGTCTAGCCCAGGAAAATATTTTAAGGCAGTATCATCTACATTAGCAAAGACTGTAGCCCACTAGAAGTAGGGTTTGTAGTTAGATTTACGGAATTGTCACTGTGTATCCAAAGTTCACATTATAAATGTTTCAAAGTGTTTTATTTTGGATTAGGTCTGGTTTTCACTGTCTGCCTTCTAGTTGCTGGAGTGTACTAGGTGTGCTCTTTTAGAGTATCTTCCAATTTGGTTTCTTCTGAAAGAAATCCAGTTTGTGTATTGTAGGACAGCTCAATCACAAGGAAAAAAGAAGCACTGGATGGGGTAATCTGCACATGTGTTTTAAATGTGAATTTCTGATCCTAACTGAAATGTTGAAGTAGGTGAATACTTAAGACACTTTGCACCTAAAATTACATTGCTTTGGTACAGGAGAAGGCTGAGATTTTAGCAAAAGTAAAATAGGAGAAACCTAAAGCTTATTAGTTAAAGTCCAGTTTGCAGCTGCATTTATTCTAGCCCAGCAGAAATTTAAAACCTATACGTTTGAATGCCACAACCTCTGTCAGGGCAAAACCAACTACAGCAAGAGCACTTAGGTTAACTCTGCTTGACTTACCTAGGAAACAGATAAAAAGCTCTTCCACAGTCAATGACAGCTGAGAGGCTGAGAACCTCATTCATGAGAGTCTCTGAACCAAGAGGAGCTAAATGACGATATAAGTTTTCCCAGTCTGTATCAAGATTAACACAAATGCATTCATTTAAACCAGTAAGTCAACCTTGCTTTCACATGAACTAAGAGACCTCATACAGTTACAGAGGAGGGACATTTCAGAACAAGTTCCCCACTGCTGCTCAGCAACCATCTCCTAGCTGAAGTGTAGTATCTAAATATAACAGTGCAAATGGTTTTAGCAAACAGTAACATATTAAATAGGGATATAAATTAGTGCACCAGCAATAAGGTATCAGAAAAAAAAAAAAGATCAAAGAGCATGGTCTCACACATGCTATTAACAACTTAAGAATGGAACTTAACAAATAATGTGCCTAAATTACAGACGTTGTTTTCTCAGAGCATAAGAAACCATAAGAAATCTTGCTACCAAAATTTTCTGTACAATCAGTAAGGAGAAATAACCTCTTCATAAGATTTCTAGATGACATCACAATCAGTTTAAATTGGGAATCTCTTTCTATCTATAACCCATATAAGTAACAGTAAGGATGTCCTACCTTTAGTCAATATTTAAGTCTTTAACTGAGGATCAATAACTAATAAATTAGGGCCGATTCCTTTAGAAAGATAGGAGAGCAGCAAGTTTCTCTATCCACAACATTTGCAGAACTATTGACACATTCACTCTAGAAGTGGGCCACCAGCTCCTCCTTAGCCTCACAAAGCTAAATCTGACCTATCAAGAGACTCCTAGCGTGGGCCACTTGTCACTCCTTTTGTTGGTATGGCCAGTCAAGGGACCAGGAGAGCAGTCAAAAAGGATTTGTGGCTTTTTAAAAGGGAATGAGCAGAAGTGGGATTCCAGTCTTTGCTCCTTAGAATGTGGATGTAACAATGTCATGGGAGAAGGAAATAATTGATTTTATCAGCCTTTCTCTGTGTTTATTTATACTTCAGTAACTCAAGTTTTGAACTCTTGTCACAATGTCTCTGCTATAATTATTGTAGCACACATTTTGATGGCCCACCGGGGAGCTTTACCTAAACCTGGACTGAAAAGAATCAAGTTGCATCTGAGCTGCATCTGAGCTCCTAAGTAGCATTTAAAAGTTGGTTTCTGGGACACTTTTGGGCCACTGAAGTAGGTGTCTTCTGATCCAGGTGCTTAAAGAGTTGGGTACTGCTGGAAAGTAAATAGAAGAGGTGGCTGGGACTCAAATGGAAATTTAGCTATCCAGAGTACAGGATAGTCAGGATCTAAGGAGGATTTAAGGGAACCAGATTTAGTCCTTCCTTCCTGTAAACAGGTAGATCAAGTACCCTGCAATTTAGATTTCTCACTTTAGTTTCAACACTTAAAATCAAATTTGGCTGACTTTGGGCTTGTGTGTGTGCGTGCATGTATGAGTGGCAGTCTCTAGAGAAACTACTTCTTTGATGGAGGCCAAACATTTAAGAGCATCTGTCTAATGCGCTGGCTTCAGCCTAGTCTGGCTGCTGATCACATACAATTGTTTGGCGAATGACTGGATGAGGAGGCTTCTACTATGATTAAAGAAAGATTCAAGACAATGTGGTTTTGTGTGTGTCAAGGGTCAATATATAAGAAAAATCTTCTTACAGCACTCAAACTGGAACTTATTACAACCCTAATAAAATACTTATGAGGGGAAAAAAAATCTATTGAAGTAAAGGGTACATTTCCACAGTCTTTCAATAACTAAACTAACACATGTAATGCAATTTAAAGGTAGTATGGAGGAAATACTAAAGAAGGAAAATTAGCTAAGAAAACCCCATAAACAAAATTTACTTGTATCCCAGAAAGCATATCTACAGGCATTTAGGGCAACCAAAATGCACTATATTACAGAAAACATACTTAATGAATGCTTATGTTTAAGCCAATTTATGTATTTGTGCTTTTCATATATCAATAATAGCTCCTATTCTATAGAAAAAGAATATGCTAAATTGTTCACTGTATTAGAAAGAAAAAGTCTTTAAAAGCTCCTTTCCTGTTAGCAGTTTGGAGAAGTAAAATAGTACCATGACATATCAGGCTTGCCTCATACCTGGAAGGAATTGCTTGGAGTCCCAGTAGGTGAAAGTCTAAATGATTCTGACTCTAACCTAGGTGTAATCAAGTTCATTCATTCTATGCAGTCTTGTCTTGGAGAAACACTTTCGTCCTGAAGAGCAGAATACAGCTAATTAGATTGGAATGAAAGTTGTATTTTCATCTGCTGGAGAAGAACTGTAACTCGATGTGAGAAAAACTGGCAGGATAAGTAAAACAAAGCAGTGTGGTTCTCTGAGCCAAGCAGCAGAACAGCAAGAGGCATCTGGGATCACTTTTTAACACATGGACATTCATCATGAAAAGGGTAATCCCTAATATCTCATTTTGTAACTAGATATGTTCCAAACATAAGAAAGTGATTATTTTGAGGCCAAACGAACACTGTAGATAGATATGTGCTCCTGGAGTTTCAAAAAGTGGGAAAACCAGGAGAATTTTTATTAGTCATATGCAGGATACCAATAATTTCTACAGTATCTATAAAGATAGGAAAGGATTGGTAAGTGAGAAGAGAAACTCACTTATTTACCATGATAATTTAAGAGTACCATTAAGGGCTATCTTGCAAATTTAACTGAGGAAATAAGGTCTTTAATTTATAGACTATGAATTTGGTCTTAACTCATAGGGGAACTGCATCTCATGCAAAAGAAATTGTGATGTTACAAATTTTGCCATTCTTTTCCCTACACTTGATGTGCCATTTCATTATTTGGAACAGAAAATAAAAGTCAATTAGACTCAAAAAAGCAGGAAGGGCATTGAGAAGAAACATTTATCAGCCACTTAGCTGGCCAGCTGAAAATACCTAGTTAGAGTTCAGACTGAATGGAAGTTTATGTTCAAAAATATTTTAATGTCATATATTTAGGAAACCCGGTACCACAAATTCTATATAATGGGTTTTTTTACACCTACTATTTAAAGAAAAGAAAATGAAACTGTATATAAGTATATCACTACCACAGATTTTCTTATAATGATTTACTTTGAATTCTCATTTAAACTGCTATACTTATTCAAACATTATTGGGCTCTGTATGTTCTGGTTCTGTCACATAAACACACTTTTTTTTTCCTCTGGGGTTGATATTTTCTGTCTCCAGAGTAACAAACAAGAAAGTCTTCTCCCCTGTTCTTCCACAATTGTTCAGTATGAAGCCCAATTTCACAAATCTTAAAAACGCCCAAGATCTGAGGATTTTGGTTGAATTTCTGGGGCTTCACTGTAGGACTTATTTTGGCTCTTTCTGACAAAGTAAAGTTATCTGCGAGTAGAAGTAAGCAGGTTATAGGAATTCTAATGAGGAAAGAAAACTATAATACGGTTTAACAGGTTATAATACTGATTAAAAAAAACCCTCTCAGTATAAGAGAGTAAAAGCAGAAGAAATTAAGCTCTTAAATTTTTCAAAGTTAAAATAACTATTGAAGGAAAAACACTGAAGCTATAGTAAAGCCCTATATACTAAGATACAATATATATTAATGAAAACTAGCACATGAATTTGCAATGCAGTATCACAGCAAATAGATTGCATGAAGTATTAAAAAGTAGACTGGTAGAATATTGGGGGGAAATTGAATCAATACCAATATTTCACTGGTAAATGAAGGATTAATAGTTACATCTCTTTCCCCTCTTACTTCTGCAGTTTAAATGCACATAGAGAAAGTCAGAAACTAGGTTTAAACCAGTCAAAATAAGATGGTAGAGCAAAATCTTTTTCAGTCATTTTTTTTCACATGCTGGTAAACTATGAAGTTCAGTGAGCAATGATTACAGGAAAAAGTCTGCCTAACTAAATTGCTGTGGACCATTTATTTTTACTGCAGTAACTAAGAGAAAAACCCTAAAAATATTGAGAAGTTATTAAATCATGTGTCTTGGCATATAATAAGCTCTACGCGTGACATGAAAATCAAGGTTTTATGAAACATTTGCAACTTAAGCTCTGTAGTGAATAGTGCAGTATTATTTCTTACAGAAAGAAAAACAGACAGTGGTCAATATAAGAAGCATTGTAATAACACTCTGGCTGGGAATACCTGGCAAACTTATTTCTAGTTGGAAAATGCTGAGTTTCCTAGGCCCGGAAGAAAGTCTATTTAAAACTAATAGGAAGGGCAAAAGAGTGAGGCTAGCACGTTCTCCTGAGAGCTGGAAGAGGCAGCTCTTGGACCTTGGTCTCTCCCGTTTCCAGCGCCTGCTGTGCAAACAAGGGTGCTTCCTGCACTGCCTGCCTCACCTACTCTTTTGAGAGCCTGTTTTAAAATAAAACATTGTTCTCCTCCAATGAAAGGGCTCAAATGCTCACACTAAGGCAAGGAAGAAGGGTTATATATGATTTTCTGACTCAGGTCCCTGGAGAGGAGCTGCAAACACTTCTGTCACCATCCTCACAATTTCTAACAAACTAGTTTCACCAGCTTGCTGTTCTGTGTTGGATATTGTTAATATTATTCTAACAACTTCCAAAGGCACAGGCTAATCTGCAACTGCTGCACCCTTCTAGTTTGCATGTGTGGGTGAAAGCAATCTTCTACCTGTTTGCCTTTGGTCCAGAGTCAAAGGCACAGATGTGAGACCCAGATAGAGAGTAAATGATTCTTTCTAAGGCACTTGCTGATCCCCAGGCTATTCCTGCAGTAGTGATAACGCATCTCTAAACTGTGGGAAGGTCCTGTCTGGTTATAAAATGGGACTTTAAGGAACACTACTTTTTAAGGAGAAGTCTTAAGTACTAACTACTTTATAGAAGTAGTTAAAAAAAATCTTAAAACTTCTGAACCAAAATATATTGGATAAGGCTGAGCTACTGAACAACTTTTTTGCCTCAAGTCTTCACCCACAAGATCACTAACCACACTGCCCAAGTCACAGAAGGCAAAAACAGGGATTCTGAGAATGAAGACCTGCCCACAGTAGGAGAAGACCAGTTTTGAGACCACCTAAGGAACCTGAAGGTGCATAATTCCATGGGACCTGATGAAATCCATCCACAGGTCCTGAGGGAGCTGGCAGCTGAAGTTGCTAAGCCGCTTTCCATTATATTTGAGAAATCGTGGCAATCTGGAGAAGTTCCTGCTGACTGGAAAACAGGGAACATTACCCCGATATTCAAAAAAAGGAAAAAAAGAAGACCCAGGGAACTACAGGCCAGTCAGTCTCACCTCTGTGCCTGGCAAGATCATGGAGCAGATCCTCCTGGAATCTCTGCTAAGACACATGGAAAATAAGGAGGTGATTGGAGACAGCCAACATGGCTTCACCAAGGGCAAATTGTGCCTGACAAATTTGGTGGCCATTTACGATACTGTCACACACTTGCTGGACAAGGCCAGAGAAACAGATGTCATCTACCTGGATGACAAGCATTTGACACTGTCCCACAC
>VXAK01007872.1:0-15554 GCA_013399435.1 Arenaria interpres | reverse complement strand
AGGTGGTTCACAAGAGCACCCTTATAGAATAATAAAATAAAATATGGCTTCCATAGCCAAAATACTATAAAATTCAGTTTCTTAAACATAAATAGAGCATAGAAAAATTATGCTTTGTATGATATACATGGAATAGTCCTCATAATTCTTTTAAGCAAAGAACTGGTCTTTACTTCATTTAAACTATTTATCTGTGTTATCTTAAATAAGAATACAATTTACTGCCATGATATGTTTGGATTTTCTTACCTTTCTTTCAGCTGTTGTACTATACACAGTTCCATCATACCCTTTTATGTCGCTACCTTGACAACAAGAGCGTGTTGTTCCATGTGGGCAACACCCTTGACTCCAGTGTCTAAGGAGGCAAAGTATGTTGACATAAAACAGCTTGTGGAAATGAATATCTCTCTGCATATGTATATAGGGAATATACATACAGCCATTAGACTGATGAAGAAAGTTGGTTACTTAAGAAAAGTTTTCTAATAAAGAGCAATATCATTCTCATTCACTCAGGTTCTCCTCTTGTGGATTTCCAGGCAAGTGTAGCTGGGGCTGATCATACTGTTATCCTTAGTGAACTCTGGCGTAAGTTAGAGGAAAATCAGGCTGAACCTGTGATCACTTGCATGTTAACATAAACTGAAATACAAGTATTCTCTGTCAGCTTCAGTTACTCAATTTCAAGGTATTAGAGAATCTATGAGCTAAGTGCCAAAGGTGAAAAATGATGTTCTGTGTATGACAGACTGTGCAATAAACTGTCCAGTGAGATCTACATGTGGATCACTATGATGTTGAGTGATTTGACTGATTTATTTATCTAGTGGTATACGTCTGATCTTGAAACCAGTTCAGTCACATACAAATAGTGATACTTCAGATGTTCTTAAAGGTCTCCGTGTGGGTAACAAGATACCACCGCTGTCCAACATGGTGGTGATGGCAAATGTGCTAGAAAGATGGATGAGTGTTAAAAATATTCACATTCACCAGTGTGCTACTGTAAAGATGAGAGTGAGCTTAGATGATCCTACTGATGATGATTAGCTGAGAGGGAAGTGTCAAAAATAGGGATGAATTGTATTCCACATGCAGAGGAAGGGTACCTTCTAGGAAAAGGGGTTCATGAGATCCTACAAAGATTTTATGGAAGATTTTTACCTGTCTTGCAATAATCTTATTGAAGCTGGCATATGCTGTGGATGCTGGACTTCCACTCACTTCAGTATTGTTCTCCCAACTATATTTAGGAAAGTTGTATATTTAGGAAAATATTTAGGAAAAGTGTATTTCCTATATTTAGGAAAGTCTGAGGTCCTAAGTTATGTTATGTTAATGTTTTAAATCTATCAAGACCTCAAATGCAGTTTGTCGGTGTTAAGGCTGTGGCAGAAGTCTCCACAGGAAGGAAGCTTTGTTTTCTTTTCTCATTTTCTTTCCTCCCTTTTTTAGAAAAATATGTTAACTGTAAAAATTGTAGCCCAATGAAACAATTTAATGTCTTTCTAACAAATTTACTCATGATTTGGTCAATGTGTATTGCTCAGAAAAAATATGCTATCTTCATTGTAGTGGTACACTAAAGATATTACAAAGATAGTAAAAGAAGTATTTTTCATATTTCTTGTTGCATTAAAGAGTTATAAAATGTAGCAATGCAAAGGAAAATAAATTAAGTTTGTCTGGGAAAGGCAAGAAAACTGTTCAAGATTTTAAAAACATATAAAACTAAATTATAGAAGACATATCTAGAAGGTCAAGAAAAAGAACAAAAAAACCCCAACCCATCCTATATTTTTAGGCTTCAGAGTCATGACACAGGGCAATGCTTTTTATAGAGTGAAATATTATTCAGCAGGTAATTCATAAAAAACTATCATAAAAAATGGCTCAATTTAGAAAAAGCACTTGGCAATCAGTATCCTCCATAGCCTCTAGTCCATTTACAGAATGTTTTTGTGTGTACTACTGAAGAGGTTATAAAGCAGTCTCCTAGGATTTGGTTGTCGCTCACCCAGGTTCCTGTGTGTCTTGCTGAAGCATCTAGTAAAAAGTATTCATGGGGAGAGGACATGAGATTAAATGAAATCTAGTTTGACTCAATAGAGTAATTCCTTTGTTTTTTTAATTTTTCAGAAGATTTAATTAAAGCTAAATGATGCGAGATTATTGGCATCATAGTTAAACTTGACAGGTTTTGATAAGACAACAGCCTGAGCTTGTCATATTTTTTCTGATTCTAATTCATCCAGATATAACCTCAGCAAAGTAAGTTGTGAGTCAGATCTGAATCAACAGTAGCAGTAGATTTATTGATCTCATTTGTCAATACCTTTGGATAACTCCTGAAAGAACTCTAATTATCTTAGAAAACAAAGTCCTTGCAAATGGAAATTGCATGATTGATTAGTTGCCACTCTTTCACCTTGCAGTCTGAAACACAAAGCTAAGGACTCTAATTCTGAAGTTCAGCCCTTTGAAAGAGGTCTTTGAACATGGATTGTTGTTTCAGAACATCTCCTGAAGCACCAGAGAGGAAGAATTTTAGAATGTCCTCTTTGCCATATAAAGAAATTGATCTCAGAAAGACTTAATAAAGTGCTACATAGTGGTTGACTGCTACACCCAGACATGAGTTTACAGCTTGTATCTTTGGACAAGAGAATACAAAATTTTGTCCAGTAAATTTTTCAACATGATATGTATTTTCTGAAGCAGTAGTACAAAAGGAAACTAATGGTTTTGTGGATAAAAAAAGAAGACAAATGATTCTTTACCAAGACTTTGCAGGGGCTAAGTAAGGCAAAACCAGGTTTCAGAACCTGTCAAGAAGCTTAGGAGAACATCTGCCATATTTTTTTTTTTGTTGCATGAAGACCTAAAGGAAAGAAAATCTAGTTGCTGAGACTCCGTAGAGGTGATCAGACATAAAGGGGACACTTGCATGTGGCCCCTCATAGAAGTGCACCAAATTCTTGAGGAATTCCAATAGATTCATAAAGTAAAATATAACTGTATCAGACTGCCATTTTCTAAAACTGCATACAGAGCAGGAATGTTTACACTCAGTGCAATGGTTTTCTGAAGAGCCCATTAACTCTCCCGATCTTTAATGAGAAAAGGAAGCACTGTAGACTGCCTGCAGGACTTATTTCAAGAACCTGGGTAGGTTGGAAGATAGGGATAGAAATGTGGACTTCAATTGGAGATTTCACCGAGATGACAGAAGGTTAGATCAAGCCACTGATGACAGCAGAAAGTTGAATTCTCAACTGATCTTTCCATTAGCACAAAATTTTTTGTGCTGCTGACATAAGAATAGGTAGCAGACAAGCAGAATTATTAAATATCTATGGGTGATAGACCAGTTTTGATCTCTGGTTTGGGACAGTTGGGTTCCACTCAGAATAAAGAATACTTAGGAGTAACCTCATGGTATCTTGTAAATCCACTAAAATATCAAATACAGTAGAGGTTAAAATGGATTTTTTTTCTTCATCTGCTGCACATATTAATATATTTTAAAAGGTTCGCTCTGCCTTAGTAGGAGTACAATGGAAGATAAAACAATTACTTTTAAAATCAGAATCCACTCGTAGTATAGTAGCTACTTTCTATGTCTGTCAAAACATGACAGAAGAGATCGGCTTCTTTTTATAAATTAAGAAAATGGGATGAATGCAGTTGGAGAGATTCTCAGTTGTCAGCTTTGTTAGAGGAAATGTGGACCCCTCTCTCCCATCCTACACAGAGACTTGTATCACCCCACAGCAAATTTTTCCAGTGTGGACCACTCTCAAATGCTTCTGTGCTATCTGCCTCACTTTGCACAGGGAGGAAGAACTCCTCTCTGGGAAGTAGGATGCTCCCAGTTGACAGTAAGGTGACAAAAGCACTATTTTAATACTTAGACCCAACCCCAAGTATTTGGGGGAGTAACTGCAGACCCTTGAAATATGGTCCTGGTAAGCTCAAAAATCATACAGATACTTCTGAAAATGGTATAATAGGATTATATGGTTATTAATTCTAGCTTTAGCTAGAACTAGTTACAGGAGTTCCAGACAGGGAGGAAGGGCAGTAATGCTTGTGGTCTTTAATTAAACCTTCCTAAAAATGAGGGGTAACTAATTCTATAAGTGCTGAACAATTTATTGTTTTTGACTGGTGTAAAGCATAACTTTCTTTGATGTAAAGCCTGCATTTAGAAAAGAGCTGACATGTAAACTGTGAAGTTTGTGAGCTACAGGAAATCTTCTTTTGGCTCCCTGGCTCATTCTCAGCACTGTCAGTGCACTGCTGTCAGTGCCGCAATAAACTGCAGTTTAGCTGCGTGTAATCTATTTGCAAACAGCAGCATTACAGTCCTTGATTTGTGTGGCCTTTTAATTTCTCCCTCCCCACTGTGCCCCCTCAGATGCACCAGGCTCTTAGGATTATTAACCTCCGCCAGTTTATTAGCCTGGGATTAGCAGCGGTTGCGATGTGAGGAGCTGGTGCAGCACAACTGTGTAGCACCCATCAGGCCAAGCTGGGCCTGTGACCGAAAAACTTTGTGCCTTTGCCCTTCAAATTCTGATCTTGTCCTAATCCCTAGGTTTAGAAATTTGCTTAAATCCTGAGTATAAGTTTTAAATGATCTGTAATGGCAATGCCAGCTTGTGCTTGTTACCAAGTAGGTAAGTTACTTGGTAGATGAGCTAGGGAGGCTGCCTGGGACCAGAAGGACCATCTCCTCCCTCGTACCCACACAAAGCACTGCTGGGCTCACAAAAGGCACTTTCTTTTCCCTCAGACCCTTGAGAGGATGGTGGCACACAGCTGAGGTTCACAGTCACCCTCCTCCCTGCCCAGGGCCTGAGCTGGGTGGCTGGAGTGAGACCTGTGGGGCTGGGCGCTTCAGAAGGTTCTGGAGGCTTCCCCGGGGCCCTCCACCCGTTCCCTCATGGGGCAGCCCCCAGAGGAACCCACAGACCGGACTGCGCCTGAGGGATCCAGTGGTACATGGACCTGGCGTGTGTGGGTGAAGCAGCTCTGGCCAGCAGGACTGTACCAGTGCAGGGCCTGGGATGGCTGCTCTTCAGAAAAGGTGGTCAGGCATCATTCCCTGTGTTTTTTAACTGTTTTTCCCTCCTGATTCACTTGGTACTCTTGAGCGAAGTCAGATGCTATCATCCTCTGCCTGCTTTCCTTCTTTATGACCACAAGGGATGGCATGAGAACACTGCTTTGAACCTATTACAGAAGCAGCCATTTTAAAGCACAGGATTGTTGCCCAGTCAAATTCTAACTCCTTATCTTACATGGGGAAAGAAAAGGGAAACAGAAAAATGAGTCAGCAAGATAGCCCCGTGTCTGACTGGGCTGAAGCTGAAGCAGCAGCAAAGTACTCATGTTGGCCTTGTGCTACCTGTGAAGGATGTCTTAGCCTGGTTCTTCTGGTGCTAAAGTCATGTCCTCTGTGCAGGCTGGCCGACATGCCTGGGGAAGCTTCTGGCCAGAAGATCTGCAGGGGCCGGGCAGTGGACAGGCACCCCAGCTGAGTTCAAACCTGGAAGTGTTGGAAGCGTGTGGAGATGGAGAGAAAGAAAAACACTGACCACCCCAGCATGCCGGTAAGGAAAGAAAACACTGGAGGGCTGTTGAAATATTCGCAGAGGATTAGCACAAAGTTACTGTGTTTAGCACAGGTGTTTCTGTAGCTGTGAGACATTAGGAAAATTTACAATGTTCAATGACTCACACTTTCTCCCATGTAGTGTGGTAGTTTATTTTACTGGGCTAAAGTAAAAAGTGAGGAGGAACACCTGCTGGTATTTTGGTTTTCCTGTAATGTCTAAGCTTTGTGAACTTTTGTTTAATCTAGGTGTGCTTCTTTTTTTTTTTTTTTCTTTTTTTTTTATCTGATAGCATTAAAATAAAACATTTTTACACATAGTGTTTACAAGGAAACAGATATCATCAGAAACATGTAGAAATATTCTGTTTTCTACCTCTGTGGAATTGCATACCGTAAGTTACTATCACTAGAAAATATGGGCCTAGGTTTCAGTACATCTACAATCTCTATTTCCTTTTGGGGATGCTATTCAATTCAAAATGAGGGGATACAAAAAACAGGTAGAGCTGGTTATTGAGTGCTGATGTGCATCTTGTGCTTTTTGTCTCATTAGATTTGTCAATCAAGTATTAATTAATATAGCTTAGAAAATGTACTGGTGTTTTAATGAAGCTGAGCTACGCCTGTATAGCTCCATTTATCTTCAAATAAGATAGGTCTGGGGAGGAAGGTAAAGAAAATAAAATCAGTTGTCTTTCTGCTTTGCAATGGGAGAACTATGTGTGGAATTCCTCTGGATATTGTGTCCTGTTCCTTGGAAAGGCTGAGAAGGGACATGACATGGCAGTGCATAGGCACAATAGGATGGACTTGAGCATTTGAAGCTTCCATGCTCAGCCTTCCAGGAAGAGGTTAGATCTTGGACAGGTTGGTTGTACGTTCTTGAAGGCAGAGTGGAAGGATGACTACAGCTATTAAGACAGATCTATCCTTTTGTGGATATATCTGCAGGTATACTCTTTCTACCATATCATAAATCAGAGAAGAGAACTAGGTTAACTTGAAAAACCAAGCTAAAATTTTGGAAGGATTGTGCACCAAGAACTGAGATTAGTTTTTCAAAAGCTTTTAGCTTCACTTTTAGGCATCTAGTTAAATGGCCAAATTTTCAAAATGGGTCTCTATATGCTGTAATTTTCAGAAATGTCTGTTCCAATGTCCTGTAAAGTTGCATGTGGTTCAAACTAGTTGCACTGCAGAAGTATAGCTAAAAAAAAGACCCTCCAGACTGTTAAGAATTCAATATTGATATTAAATGATTATTTAGCTTGTCTTTCATGATAAATTTCTGAGTAAAACTTTAAGGAACAAAATCAAATTTCATAGCATAGATGCAGAAACTTAAGATCACCCTGTTATTTGAGAAATATGCTTAAAAGGAG
The DNA here is from genome assembly GCA_013399435.1 of Arenaria interpres. Classification (NCBI taxonomy): domain Eukaryota; kingdom Metazoa; phylum Chordata; class Aves; order Charadriiformes; family Scolopacidae; genus Arenaria; species Arenaria interpres. The sequence continues at coordinate 8,546 of VXAK01007872.1, read as the reverse complement.
TAGACCTGGATTCTTACCCTTTAATAAAATAATTATACATTTCTACAAAAGCAGTGATGAAGTTTTCCCCAAAAGCGTACAAGATCTCTGTTTCAGTGGAATATTCAGGACTGACATTTAAGGGAAAATTCAACCAATATTAGCTGAACTTGTCAACTGAACAATTTATTCTCAAAATCTCTGAACCTCCATAATGTCCTTTTTAAGAGTAAATTTGTAATTTAGAGGGCCTGTACCAGTTGTAACTTGTTGACTTTGTATTTACAATTTTCTCTCCTCCTACTTTCCTTGTTAAATCTCTTCCTTATTAAATTACTGTTTATGCTGTAGAAGGAACATTATAAAAATACAGAATATGTGATGTGGGTGAGTTGCTGTAGCAACATTATCTTTAAAATTCCCTGTATTGTGTGCTTTTTTCAGCTTTTTTTTCATCTGATACACGTTGCATGCTTATTTTGAATTGTTTATTTGAAAATAAGCATTTTGTGATGAGTTTTAAAATGTGACACCTCCAAAGAAAGGGGAAATCTTGAAAGAACCTTTATGCGTTGCCGTACTTAGATTATATTTCCTTATTTTCCAAGGAAGACTTTAATTGCAAGGAAGATTCTTTTGTTACATGTTCTGTGATCTGCAAAATGGAGATTCCAGTACATCATACATTTTGATGAAGAACATTTTTAAGACTCACCAAAGTGATTTGGAAGCATATACTCCACATTCAGTCACACAGACAGTCTTACGTTCTTTGGAACCTAAGACTTAAGAGATCTCTAAGGTCTCATAAGAAGGTTAGTTAAGGATTTGCAGAAGTACATTCCTGTTGGCATTAGAGGTTTGACATCCATGTATTTCCTGTGTCTTCAGATACTTCTCAAAATCAGGCATTTTCTTTTAATTCTCATTCTCTTGAATCAATTAATTCTCTTGAAGCAGTTAAGGACACTCAGCACCTTATTTTTTAGGACTGTATAGAAGCTGGCCCAGATTTACTTATTCAATTGCTTTTGATTCATTAAGATCTAAGAGCGCTTTGTCTATTGATAGGGCCAAATACCTAGAGGGATTGTTTATGGTCTTCTTTGAATAGCTTATAAGGGACAGGCAGGCACTTGCGTTCAAATACATTCCACATATGTTCAGTAACCTTACTTAGATTAATAATGCCTTTTATGGAAAAAATGCAAATGGGAAGAATTTCATCTATTAAGAGAAAGAAGTTTTCCTTGGGCTTTTTTTTTGGGTCTACAAAGCAAGAGGAAAACATAACAGATGCATACTACATTAAAGGGGAGCAGAGACATACATTAAGTTCCTTATGTCTTTTTAATGATGCAATTGTGAATTATATTCTTGTTGCATTTGTAATTAGAGGGCAGAACAGATGGTAAAGGGTTGTTCTAAAGTAATGTGTCTATTAAAATTATCCACGTTGCTAAACTGATTGTTGACTATAAGACGGTTTCTTAGCCATTGAAATATTCCTTGTGCTAATATCTACTTGATTGTTACAGCTCATTACATATGAGCACACACAGAGTATTTATATATATATATACACAGACATAAATCTATACCTGTATTATTTATGTGTTGTATATGCCTCATTGATTACATTTGTGAAGGAAAATGAAACCTGATTCTATAAAAAGCTTTCCATGTGGGTAGACAAGACTTGCTGTTGTGTGGTCATGTATCGTATTGTTTTCTTTATCTCCAATTTAAGCTGCAGCTAAAGTGCAAAGATTAATTTATCTTATGAGGTGTTACTATATAGGACATGATACAGACAACAAAGCATTGTTTTCATTAATCTGCAGAAGCTTTCTTTATTTTTAGTCAGTGTATTTGATCTATCATCTCTTGTTTATAGATTCATCTTATTTTAAGGTCTGGAGATACCTGTGTTGGCAATCATTTTTTTCCATGCCAACTGTAATGTTTTGCAGTATAAGGCATGCACAGAACTGATATTATCTAATAATTCTGGCTGTTATAAAGTCCTCTCCTGGTACCAAACTTCCTAAGTTTTAGGGAGTTAAGAAAGTGTGAAAAGCATGAAAGGAGGTGACCCTAGTTTTTGCAGTTCTTATGAATAAGCTATTTGATGTATAAACCAAAATTATTCTGACAACTTTGTATTGACTTAAAACGGGTTTCATGCAACATCCCCAAATATATTTAAGGGTGATGGCTCTTCTCTAAACTCTTTATATCTAAAATATCTGACTCCTTGATTGCTTTCTTGATCTGAAAGTCCATCTATAACAATGGGCATAAAGGAAGCTCTTTAAGGTATTTAATTTCAAACATCAAACTTCAGTGAATTTCTATATCACAGTATGATGTGATGCTGTAGTTCAGGATATGTGGATGTATGTGGTTGCATGTTCTTAAGATCATCTTGGCTCCATACAGAGGAAGTACAGTAGCTGATATTTTCATCACGCTGCCAGTTCCAGCCAGAGGTGGAAGGAAGGCCACAATAAATGTCGATCCCATACACTCAGGAGGAGAAATCAACTCATGGTATTTTTTTAAAAACAGGATTTGACAGGCAAATGACTAAATATATTTCTTGAGTGACCCAACATTTCTTCTTAACGAGGCAAGTTGTCATTGACTCTGCTTGTTGTCTATAAATTCTGACTGACTCAATCTTCATAATGTCAGACTGGTCAAAGACATCAGTAAATTGCATGAATAAAACATAATACTTGGTAATTGTCCTTAGCTGGTAACATACTGTAATTTCATTTGTTCAATAGCGTTTCTCCAAAATAGCATTTCCTGAATTGGCTATTACTTTTACTTTCCTAAAATAGATACCATAACCTCTGTAAACACTTCATCAACTTCAGTATTATGCATTATGAAGTGCTAACGGCATACCTGGTGAAAGTAAATCAGGGACATTGTCTGCTTGCCTATATAGAACTGGACTAAGTCTACTGGTAATGTTCATCTTCCTTCTACCGTAAGTATAGTGTCTTTCCTAAATTTGACATAGAAAGTGGAATCTACCACTGGTATGTTACCTTTAGTAATGTGATAAAGAAAGGTTTGCTTGGGAACTGATAAAGAGTAGTTCATATCAACATGTTCTCCTTCAAGAAAGCAAATTAATCATTTTTCTGTATCTTTGGAGGCTTCAAAACATGAGTTTCATGCATCTGGCAAATAAAACAATAAGCACAGTTTGCTATAAGGAAGGTTGACTCTTGCTCAGTCTCCTTGAAAGGCTTGAGAGGTGGGCCTGTGTGCACCTCATGAAGTTCAACAAGGCCAAGTGCAAGGTCCTGCATGTGGATCAGAGCAATCCCAAGCACAAGTACAGGCTGGTTGGAGAGTGGATTGGGAGCAGCCCTGAGGAGAAGGACTTGGGGGTGTTGATTGATGAGAAGCTCAACATGACCTGGCAATGTGCACTTGCAGCTCAGAAAGCCAACTGCATCCCAGGCTGTATCAAAAGCATGGCCAGCACAAGGGAGGTGATTCTGCCCCTCTACTCCACTCTGGTGACACCCCACTTCAGGTACTACATCCAGCTCTGGATGTCCCAACATAAGAAGGACATGGATCTGTTGGAGCGAGTCCGGAGGAGGACTACAGAAATGGTCAGGGGGCTGGAGCATCTCTGCTATGAAGACAGGCTGAGAGGTTCTTCAGCCTGGAGAAGAGAAGGCTCCAGGGAGACCTTATAGCAGCTTTCCAGTACCTAAAGGAGGCCTATAAGAAAGCTGTAGAGGGACTTTTGACAAGGTTATGTAGTGATAGGAAAAGGTGCAATGGCTCTAAAGTGAAGGTGGTGAGGCACTGGAACAGGTTGCCACAGATATTGTGGATACCCCATCCCTGGGAGGGTGTGATGCCAGGTTGGATAGGGCTTTGAGCAACCTGGTTTAGTGGAAGATGTCACTGGCCGTGGCAGGTGGGTTGGATTTTTGATGTTTTCAAAGTGCCTTCCAACTCTAACCATTCTATGATTCAGATTCATTGATACTGTAGAATCACTTTTTCTTTGCATCTGAATCACATCCCCTACTATGTCCTATTCATAGAAAAGCCAGAAATAAAAGACTGAGAACACTCCAGGCAATGCGTTCCAGCTTTGGGGTTATATCTGGAATTATGTATGGATTGTGCATAGTGCAGTTCATCCCTGAGAAAATCAAAGTTAATTTCTGTGTTTTGCATTCTTAGTTATTAAAAAGGAAAAAAAAAAAAAAAAAGAAAAAGAAAAAAAAAGGATTATTGTCAGTGAGGCACTAAGTTGATTGATAGCATTTCTTTCTTACCCTTAGACCAAGTCTCTCATATACAAATATTTCAAATTACCTCTGCCGGATACAATTGTTGTGAAGCAGGCATTTTAATTTTTTAGGTTTCTTTTGAGAATATGTCATCCTATTATGCCCTCTGACAAACTGCTAGGAGGACAAATTTTAACATCAAATAGTGTAGAAAAAGTAGTCATCTTATAAGTTCCACTTATAGCTACTTCCTACTGTGCTCTTTACTCTGCAACTGGGATATTCTTGCTTGCTATGCACTGAAGTGCTTTACTATAATGTACATATCCTCTGGTTTTAGAAGTATTCCTCAATGCATTCCTTTCCAGTCAGGCAGAAAAAAATGTCAGTCCAACCCCAAAGAAAAGAAATCAAAGCTAAATAGATAGCAAGCCATGCTTTCCCGTTGAAGGACCTTCGAGCAATGAAAATATAAAGTACAAGAGAGTTTTGTGTTGATTATATTCAACTTATTTTGCTGGACCAGCAAATATAGCAAGCATCTGATCAAATTCCAGCAGTTCATCTTATATTTGGAAAGAAACATATAATCAGTGCACATCCTGCAGTGAGAAAGAAACATGAAACTAATATTGAAAAAACCAACTTTATTAGAGAGACCTGTTCAGCCAGATGGATAGCCATCACTTTCTCCTTAAATGTGTATTTCACACCACTGTAAATTTACAGATTCATACTCACCGTCTCAGGGTCTCTGGTCAGATTCTTATGGGGTGTAAATGAATCTAATTCTATTAGTTAAGGATCTGACTCATTAAAAATTAACTCAGTCTGAGGAATACTTTATTTCCTCCCAAAATATAACATATTTTGTCTGGTTAATCATAGACTACAAAATTTAGAAATGCTCAGATAAAAGTCTAGAAAATACAATATAATCAGTTTAATCTCCTCCTCCTCCCCCCAAAAAACGAGTTTAAAGTAGGATCAACTAAAAGTCTTTTTATTTGGGAACAAGTATTTATGATATTTCCACAATATCAGGTATATAGTGTCTTCCATTAGTTTGCAGTCATTTTAAAAGTGCTAAAAAATAATAATTATCTTACTGCTTTAGCTAACTTCACACATCCGTGTAGGAGAGCAGATTCTTCTGAGTTTGCAGAACAATGGATGACTAATAGGAAAGATCTTTTTAAAAATGAATGGTGTAATCATGCAGTAGCATCTACCTAAGTGTGCTACTCTTTCACCTTGAATTTCTAAACTTGATCTATCTAGCAAAGTATTACACTGTAAAACAATGTGTCTCTATTGCTTCATTATTGAAGTTGTATTAAATATTATAAGAATCTTTTGATCAATGATAATATTGGACTTTGTTCAAAGCTTGGATAAGTTCCTGTTTGACCATTCCAGAGCATTAGACAGGGAAAAAAATTAGATTAGGTTAGAGATTAAATAAGCAATTAGTACATAGAATAACTAGAAAAGAGCTGATTCTCAGTGAATTGGGATAGACTCAATGATTGCATGAATCTCCCTGATTTACAGGTGTGTTAAATCTGTTTCTGTTCCTGTTTCTGTTCTTGGTTAATAAGCCATAATTTTCACAAGAAATGCAGAATCTCTTAGTTCATCCTTCAGGACAAGTGGTGCATAAATCAATTACATCCAAAGTTGGTATTTGAACAATTAAGTTTTGATTTAGGTGCCTATATATCTATGAAAACATCCAAGCTGGTAACTTAGATTTCACACAATGGTGCACTCATTTGCAAACAGGATCCTCCCTCTTTTACTTTTGCATTTCCCCTCTCTTTTCCTCCCTCTCTCTCTTTCTCTCTCTCTTTTAAAAAATGCCTATGCCCCCCTCAGTCATGTAGTTAAGTCTAGAGTGGCTACCAGGCATCACTCTTTCTGTTGGGAGAGAAGATGAAACAGAAAGTATTACAATACAGGAGGGACAGAATATTTATCATCGTTTTTAAACTTCAAGCAACAAGGAGAATGATTGACATGCTAAGACACTAGTGGGTAAAACTTGGCAGAATTTCCAAGGGGTCAAAAGTCAATCCATCTATCTATTACATTGCTCTTACCTTAGGTGTATTCCAGCATTTAAATAGCCAAAAAGATTTTTCTGGTTTGTTTGTTTGCTTGTTTGTTTGTTTTCTACTGAGATTTCCAAAACTCTTTTCAGACCCATCTGTCTCACTTATGAAAAAATACTTGTTATTCTTCTAACATTATGAAGGATTAACCTTAAACAATATGCCTAGCTGCATTTCCAATTGCTGAACTGACATCTTTCACCCACCAATTGTGTAGAGGGAGCAAAATAATCTTTGTCTTCAGCCAGAGATATTGCCTTGATAATGTAAAGTATTTAATAAAATACGTATGGGTTGAGTCAAAATGAGACATCTAGTTTTAGATATAGTAAGTTATGTTTGATCAGTATTGCAGCCTGAGGAGAAATATCATCATTTAATGCGAAAAATGTAAACTGAGCAGAATACAATTAAAGACAATTCTTTAATGTGTGGCTTAGGTCCTAAAAAGTGATGATTGTGATGCTGTTAGTGAAACAATTTCAGAAAATCAAGCTTTTTTTGACCAGCTCACTGAGTCTCTCCATGCTGATTCTGTTATGAAGTGGGAACCCTGCTCAACCAAGCCTTTTGGTTATAAGCAGAAAACTTTTTTCAAAAGTCACTGCACATCAGCTGGTCTGTGAAAAGTATTCCCTAAGTGGGCCCTTGCAGCAGACACAAATTAATTTGACTCGCCCTTGCAGGAGAATGAGTGGCATGACTGCAATTTCTTTGCAGATGAAGTGTAGACTTGCAGATAACTCTTCACAACTGTGCCAATGTGCTAAGCCATAAAAGCTTGGTTGGGTGTCATCATACTAAAGGATCTTTTCCCAAAGTTTTCTGTTAATTTTGTCCATCTAAGAAGAGGACAAGAGGTCCTACACTGAACGCTTTCTCTATGCAGTTCAAAAGGAGAGAGAATACAGGTTGGTTGCTTTGTGGTTTTTTTGGTTTTGTTTATATATAGCAACACATAGAGGCATCCATGATTAGCCAATAGTTTTGGTTTCTAGCAGGATTTAGGAATAAGCCAAATATTATTACATTATCCCTTACTTGCTGGCCAAGAAGGTTGAAGATGATGACTAGTATAACATTGTAGATTCTTCTGAAAAGATTGCCCTGGGTTTATGTGTTTCCCAAAGGTACTGGCAGCTTTGTCCTCTGTCTTGAAGTTTCAGTGACAGGATAGAGGACACGCCAACTTATCTCCCTTTCTTTGGTTCCACTGCTTCAAATAGAGAAACCTCTGAGAGGTATAAAGTTGACATCTTTTGGTCAGTATAAATTCCATTGCGTTCCTCAACAGAGATGGTCAGCATTTTAATGACTTCTTTCCCTTATTATTAAAGTATCCTTAAAAAAATGCGATTAAGCAGTTTTTCTTTGTCACAAATAATAAGTCTTCAGTTATCAAAGAAGTGAAAAATTTGGAAACAAATAGAAAAAAACCCTACCAACTATCACAAGAGATGTGTTATTTTTAAGCATACTCAGAAGATTCAAAGCTTTCTCTTATTTTTTAAGCTGGGTATTTTTTAAAAAAATCCAACTCCTAGGTTCTCCTTTTTCTCACTAAAATTAGGATATTTTTATTATTTTTTATTAAGCCTTAGTGATATCTTTGGATCCAAGCTTACTAGGTTGAGACTTTTTAGCTTGTATGCAGGGATAACTGAGTTTGTAGAACAGTGGAAGATGTGGACTCTCCTCTCTCTTCAACCTGTGTAAAATTATTCAACAAAGGAACCAAGAGAGTGTTTGGTTATTTTAACAATGCGTGTGCAGAATATTATGCCTCTAAAGACATATTCAGCTCATTCCTTGTGTAGAAATGAGTATTACCACCCTATTTTTTCAAGACAACTAAAATATGAAGAGAGTTATGGGTTTTAAACTCCATTGCCCATTTAAAATTTATTGTTAATTCTCTTGTTTAGGACCCATGACAAGTTTATCTTATTTTTATGAGCCACAAAGCATAGAAATTTTATCTGTTTTAACATATTGATGTAAGATGAGTTTTTTAGCATTGTCGCAAGTGATTTTGCAAGAAGTGGAGCTTAATGTGACCTACTAAATTAGGAAGATACAACTGAAATTAGGAAACCTAATCTTTAATCCCATTTCTGATTTAATATATGGTTTTGCTCTCTGCTTGAGTGTCAGTTTCCTAATGCATTAATGTGAG
>VXAK01007869.1:5375-17519 GCA_013399435.1 Arenaria interpres | reverse complement strand
TCGTTTCCCCTGCCTTTCCTTCCTGAAGAGCCTGTATCCCTCCATTTCAACACTCCAGTCATAAGAGTCATCCCACCACATCTCCATGGTGTCAATGTGATCACAGCCCTGCAAGCGTACACAGGTCTTTAACTCCTCTTCCTTGTTCCCCTTGCTACATGTGTTTGCGTAGAGGCATTTCAGCTAGGAACCTGATGGATCTGACTTACTGCCTGAAGTGGCTGCACCTCCTTCATGCTGCTCTTCAGGTGGTCTTCCTTTGAACTGTTTTATCTGTAACTCCCCAGTTCCTATTGCCTCCNTTGAACTGTTTTATCTGTAACTCCCCAGTTCCTATTTCCTCCGGAGCCCCTGGCTCATCTGCATAAGGCTTCCAGTGTGCTGCATCGTACGCAGCACATCTCAGAGCAACAAGTTGAGGGCCTTTGCTAGTGACCCTTCCCTCAGACCTTGGAGTATCATCCGTTGGCTTTTCACAAACAAGCCTGATAATATCCCTTTTCCCCTAACAAGTCTAGTTTAAAGGTCAAGGAGCCCCACTAGCTCATGAGTGAACACCCTCCTCCCCCTTCCAGAAAGATAAACCTCATTCAACACCAGCAAGCCTGGTGCTGTGTAGGCCATCCCTTTGTCAAAAAACCCAAAATTGTGGCAATGAAACCAGGCATGAAGCCACGTATTGAAAAACTGAGCATGTCTGCTTCTTTCAGAGTCACTGCATATAACTGGGAGAACAGAAGAAAAGATAACTTGGACCCCAGTTTTCCTTATTAACCTTCCCAAGGTCCTAAAGTCTCTTTTGATTACTCTTGGGATACATGTTGCCACCTCATCACCAACCACATGAAAGAGCAACAGCAGGTAATATTATGAGGGCTGAACCAGGCTGGGAAGTTTCTTAGTGATGTCCCTGACCCAAGCCCCAGGGAGAAAACATACTTCCTTAAAAAGAGGGTCTGCCCAGATATTGGACCCTCTGTTCCCCTCAGAAGGGAGACACTTACAAATACAACCTTTCTCTTCTTCCTGGTGGAGGTGGTTGTTAAATGGGGGGTAGGTCTTTCCGGTCCTAGCAACTCTTCTGGTGTAGATGAACCGTCTCCCATATCACCTCTTTGAGAGACTCATACCTATTGTACAGCGGCACTTGGCAAGGGGAGGCAGGCAAGGAGAGGTTTTGCTTGCCACCCCTAGCAGAGGCTTACCTCCATTCACAGCTCTTGTTTTGTCCACTTCCTTCAATATGGAGAGGGGAGTGTACTGGATCTCCTTTAGCATGCGTTTTTTTTGGTGGCTGCTCCAGTTTGGTTTTTCCTATTAAAGTCCCAGTGTAGTAATAAAATGTCCCTGTGCAAGCTAAGTAGCTCTTAGTTGCGATCTGCTTAATACGAATACATGATAGTACCACACTACATTTTGCTTTTACCTCTAATATGCACTTTTCTGATGAGTCAAGATCCTTGGTCTAAAAAGGTACCCTGAACTAAATTAATCCCTCAAATGTGACTGTGATGATTGTCTGGGGCACTGATTGCTATAGAAAAAAATGTCTTACTAATTTCTTCTTGTAAATGTAATCACACTTCTGAAAGTTGTTTGTCTCCTAAATCAAAAGCATTGCTTCAGTATCAGGGACATCTCCTGGACCGTGCTTTTTGTAAAAGAAAAAAATACCGTTACAACTGTAGATTAATATCAGCATTAAGGTTGGAATTTTTCTCTCTTTGTTGTAACCAAATAATTGCCAGAAGACAAGTTCCAAAAGTTGTAATTTATTCTGAAATTGGCAAAATGGAAAACCCCTTTCTCTGTTCATTCAATTTCATCCATTTCCACCAGGGAATATTTGAAGTGATTCAGGTTGTAAAGCTTATGGTGAGAGAACAGCTGAATCCTATTAGAAAACTGACAAGCTGTTTGTCCAGACAAGACTCTTGTCAACCCAAGTTTGTCTATTCATTGACATTCAGGCTGGGGAACGTGATGGGAGGTGATTGATGCATGATCTCCACATTCGCTTCTCATTCTGCCTAGTGAGTCAACAACTTGTCAGTGTGAGAAAATAAGCATGTTATAGGGTAAGATGCTGGTCCCACAGATAAGCAGGAAGGATTTGGCTGTCACCTATGGAAAATTTAGTCTTTAGGTGGGTAGTGAGATATTCACAGTTGGCAGAATTTGCTGCATATTTCAAGGTAAAACAGACACTTCTAAGAGAAGAACTTAACCTGATTTTATAATAACAGTTACCTTCATTTTCAGCAATAAATTTCTTAAGGTAATTTAGAAATCCGGATATGTGGGAAATGAGCTATATACTGCTGAACTAGAAAGGTTTTAAAGAAAATTGGCCGAATAGCTATATTAACTGAGTTTGGCTCTGGAATTTATATTTGAAAAACCTTTTATCCAAGGTGTTTGTTAGCAAAGACAGTCATTTTGAAGGACAGGTGGTAAACAAGACTAATGAGAAGAACTGGATGGTAAAGCAGCATAGTTGCAGTTTCTGTGCATTTTGTAAAAACAGATGTGAAGTACAAACACGTTTCAGCATCTGAACGTATAGTCTAAGTAGATGTTTCCCTCCTTAAGATGAGACTAAGCCTATGTAAACTGGAAGGTTACAAGGAGTATTTCAACTCCTTTTTAAGGCCAGGCATGATTGCTGAAATTCGAAGACTAGAACAGTTCCTTCACTCCCACCACCCCCTTTTTTTTTCAGAGAGATGTAGGACATGCCATCTAAGGAAGAGTAGCTAAAGAGTATGACTGCAGCTTGATTTTCATAGAGCTAGTGAAGGGAATATATGTAAGTCAGTTTTTAGAATCAAAGAATAAAACAAAAATTGATGAAGAACTTGAAGAATACCCTGAGCTTGAAGGGACCCACGAGGATCATTGAGTCCTCCTCCTAACTCCACACAGGGCAACCTAGAAGTTAAACCATATGTCTAAGTGTATTGTCAAAATGATTCTCGAGTATTGGAGTTGGGACCATTACGAGGTCCCTGGGGAGTGTGTTCCAGTGCTTGACCATGCGCTCAGTAAAGACCTTTTCCTAATATCCAGTCTTAACTTCTATGATGTAGTTTTAAGCCATTCCCTTCTGGCCTACCACACCCCAGAAAGATCTCATCTTTCTGGTCCCTCTCTGCTCCCTTTCATGAGGAAGTTGTAGACAGCAATGAGATCATCTGTCTGTGTTTTCTGTGATCTGAATACATTTAATATCCTCAGCAGCTCCTCATAAGTCTTGCTCTCTACTTCTTTCACCATCTTTGATGCCCATGTTTGGACAAATTCTAGTATCTTATATCGTGGAGTCCAACACTACATACAGTACTTGAAGTGGGACAGAGTGCTGTGTACGAAAACAAAACTAATGAAGAACTTGAAGGAAAAGGCAAAGAAGAATCCCCCCTACTAAACATTAAAAGTGCTCTCTCTGTTAACATTTTTGTCATATCAAAGTTAAGCATATTTTCAAAACCCTATCAGTTTCAAAGAAATTTCTTTAAATTTTGGTGAATACTTGTAATTTTATGACTTCGCATGCTTGCCATTTGTCTTTTTTTTTTCCAGATCTTTTATCTTAAGAAATTTATCAGCCTTACAAGCTTTCTTCTATCTAAGCCAGAAAAGTAAGTTATTTTCTCCAAGTATTTGCCTAAATGTAAAACAATATAAATGTCTCACTTGAAAACTCAAAAAATTTACCTTTTTTCTTTTCAAGTAGAAAACTTCCTTCCTTTTTTTTTCTTTTCTTTTAACTTTATCTGATTTCCATAATGCATTTTGCATCTTCAGTTCAATTTGTTGCCAGCTGGCAGAGACACTGGAAATTCAGACTGTTCTTAATACTTGTGGTAGGATGAATTCTCGAAATAATATTTCCCGCTGTGCTGCTTCTGAACAAAACTGTGTGTCAGAAAGTAAAAGGTGACAGTGTCACCTGCCGTGCTTCCCAGCACTTTGGCAAAGGGTGCTTCTGCTTGCCAAAGCCTATCTGGCTAAATCTGAGCCAAGGAGAGGACCTGTCTCTTTGCTGGTGTGAAAGGTTGGAGAAGACCTCATGTCTACTTGCCAGCAGGGACCTCTGCCTTCCAGAGGCTTTGTTCAGCTATCTAGGTCAGAATGTTTCTCATTCTTGGTTTGCTCTAAAAATATTTTTATAGTGCTTGAAATTAATTTAATTTGCAAAGTTTGAGACTCATATTTTTTAAAGTTATATAAAGAAGTCCCCTGGAAAACTTCTTCCAAGGCCCTGATTCAGTGTTTGTGTTCCCTGGCATATACCTCCCTTCAGGCTGCTAGGACTGCTGCCTTGCCAAGGCTGTCTCCCACTTCCTCCCTTTCCTAATGTTTTACTAAACATGGATAAATGATAAACTCATATAAGATGGTTCTCTGAGGGCACTAAACTCTTGTCAGTAGCACAGCACGTCTTCGCCAGAATTACAGATGACAAAACATTCCCATCCAGATGAACTGAAAACAACGACAGAGGGAATAGGGGAACAGAATTTTCCCACATCTGTTTAATGATTCACTCATTTTCTCTTCCAGTACTAACTTAGTTACCCCTCTAGTGTCTTCACATTGCTTCACTTTGGGTTTTTTTGGAGTGGGATAATTTATGTTAAAAAAAACATCACTTGAAAATGTGATTCTTTCACCTACTTCCCATTTCGCATCCTTCCTGCAATTCGGGTTCAGGACTGTGTAAGGAGTGCCTTGTGTCAGACTAACATGAATTGTCTTGGCTGGAAAAAGGGTTCCAGCACTGGGTTATGGTGTCACAGCCCCAGTGTAACCCACCCTGTCTTCTCCATGTACCCACCAGGAAACTGCCTGCATCTTCTTCTGTACAGAGAAGTTCTCTCACCTCAGTCGAGCTGCACTTGGGATCAGGGCTGTAGCAAACATGGCTTTAGAGGAAAGTGTCCATGTGTTAGTGGGATTGCAGCTTCTTTTTTTATAATCAAATTCGGGGTAAGGTTTTCTTTTTCATCCTTGCTTTGCATTACAAGACTTTTTTAATAGAAAAAATAGAGGCCTAAAATGTGTTGCTATTTCCCATGTTATTTTATTACAAAAAGGAATTTGTTATATAAGAACAAGAATATCATACTGGATATTTCATCTGGATAAGGAAAGCTTCCCACCAAAATTCTGATTAGATTTACTTATCCACATCATGTATGTTATGATGCCAGGTTATTCTTAAAAATAAAGGAAAAAGTAAATTCAAATGTCAAAATTTTTAGCAGGATAATAATAATAGGGGTAGTAGTAGTAATAGTATAAATTTTAGTTTCAAGATAAGAACCTGACTTTTAAAAAATATTGTCTCAAAAAGACTCAAAAGACATTTAAATAGTACAAAACAATAAAACAATATTTTAATTATGAAAAAGGAACAGCTTTTTGGTGTTGATCCAAGACGAAAAATATTTAAATTTAAACAAAAAAAAAAGCTTAATTTTAAGATAAAAAAATAAATCTAGATTTCTTTTTTTTATCTCCACAGACTGGCAATTTAATTTTGTAATGTGCAGCTTTAAGTTCAGATATTCTATGTACCTTTAAACTGATGATTGTCTGAGGAAATTTTCTGGTGGTAATAGCAAAGTGCATGTATGGATACAGAACCATTAAAAAGAAGTGATTATTCTTTATAAAAATGATGACAAAGAGGACTTTTTTCTTGTTAAAAACACTACGTATCCTTGTAATGTTTTTCAGCACAGTAAAACTGTGATCAGGCTGGAGTCAGTTGGATTTCCTGTTTGAAGTATTTAACTGAGTTGGCAGTAGAGCATAAATTGTTAGAATATTGTTGGTATTAGGAAAATTTATTTCCTGTCTGCATGGGTAAATACTTTTAAGCTCCAATCACAATACAAATTAAATTTAGAATCAGTGTAGAGGTCTGCCTGAGTTAAACTGAAACCTGAAGGCTTTTCTTTGTCTTTCACCTTAATATTCATGTCAGCTGGCACAACTTAGAAAAAGTCTATGGCCGCTCTATCTACCCTTGCTCTGCTCGTGTCTTGCTCCTTGGCAGACAGTAGGAGACAGAAAACACAGAAGTGCTTGTTTGTCCCAAAAAGACTGCTTAGAATTTGTTTTCAGCCCTTGGTATGCTTATGAATAGCTATTTTTCATTCATCATTTAATCAGAAAATTATTAATAAATAAAGTCCCTCTACGTAGCAAGGTCCACTGTCTATTTTTAACATATTTTCCTACATTTCTTGAAGTTTAATGGAAGTGCAACATGTATAAAGCTAATACATGTTTGCTGAGTCAGGAGCTGTCTGACCATTATTTTGACCAGTGCAATATAATAAACGAAGGCTTTAATTATAATACTAGAATTAATCTGTTGTGTAGAAAAGGCTATAGTTTTGATTATCTGAAGATTAATTCATTTAGGTTCTCACTATATAGAGAAATGTTCCATAGCAGTAATATCAACAGAAAGCTTTTTAGTTATAAAATAAAAATCCTAGTAACTGAAAAAGTAAGTGAATTAATATAGATTACACAAGTAATTTCTTAGGTATAAGCTTATTTTGTAATTAAAAGTCTTTCTAGTCATACTACTGATGCATAACATTTCTATAATTAATGCAATGCTCATAACTATGTCTAATTGGTATACTTTATTAGTAGTATAGTTTGTTTCATAATCCAAAAATCACAATATTCATCAACGAGGTCAGATGTTGTTTCTTATGGTTTATTTTTCAACATCTAAAGAAACTGTATTAAAATTCATAATATGTACTTTTGCTCGAAGTTGAAAAAGAGCAATCTTTCTTTTTTTTCTTTGATAAACATTTAAAGACAAAATTGCAACCAAAAATAGGGTTTTCTGTTTCTTTTCATGGTCTAGATGTTTGGACTATTCTGGAAGGATGAATCTGTAACTACAGCAGAACCTAAACTGGGAAATTCACTCCGTTAAGACTGGAATGACTAAAGACCTTCTTTCTCAAGGCTAAAAGCAAAGCTGATTTTTCAGTGTGGCAGTCCTCCCTCAGTAAGTAATTCCCAGAAATGTACATTAACATTCTAGCACCTTACCCTCTCCCAATGAGCTAATCAAGCTCACTCTCTCCAGCAGGCTGGGAAAAAGAAAAGTGTATACTTGTAGATAATAGGAATGTGCTTGGAGTGATGGTGCTGTATGCATAACCAAGCATCAAGTATTTGCCAGAAAGCTGGTGACTATAAACTGTTTGTTGCAATGGCCTTGAAGGCTTTTTGTGATTTATTGGTGTAAAACACATTTGTAGCTGTCTGACCTTGTGGAGACTGTGATACCTGGAGCACAGAGAGTGTCAGTGTTGTCAGACTAAACATGGAGAAGTACTTTTAACCAGAGACACCAGGGTCTAGATGGCAGGCAACGGTAGGGAGGAGGGAGAAAAGATCAGGTCTCAAATTTGGCAGTAATGGCTATATTCTATTAGACATTAGTTCTGATAGACCCTGAGAGATTTCTTTCTCTCAGACAAGAAGCTTGAGTTATTTTTTTTCCTGATCTAGCACCTAATTCGTCTTCCATGTATCAACACAATGAGGAAAGACTACTGAAAACAAAATCTGTTTCTTCTTTCCTCTGAATCCATGTGTATGTGGACTCTCCAACCTCTCCTCCTGTATCTGGGCAGGTTTTTATGTTAATAATTGCTCCAGCCTGGGGTCCCTCCCACAGGACATTATCTCTCTGGAGCGTCTCCACTGTGGGTCCTTCCTACAGGATGTAGTTCTTCAAGAAGTGCTCTAGCAAGGGTCCTTTACATAGGGTACAGTTCTTCAAGAAATGCCTAAGTACCTTAGCATACAACTTGAGACAAATAAGATACTGTCCTTATTCTCTACCTGCTTGGAAGATCATGTTGGTTTTGGGAAGGTCCACAAAGTCTTTGTGTAATGGATTTTGATCAGGCAAGTGTAAGCATATTTGCATATTCAATTCCATGTTTAGTATCTGGGTGGTCCAGAAAAGGTCTTAGTTCTATTAAAACAAAGCAAACAATCCCAATAAAACACCCCCAAGGATTAGTTCTCCAGCTCAACTATTAGCAGATTGGTTAGGAAACTGGCTGGGCCTTAAGAAAAGCAAGAGGAGTTGGTAGCTGAGCACACTTTTTTGCATATGCTATATAGTGTGAACCAGCAGAGGGGGATAGGCATCAGCAAGGAAATACTTGTGTCATTTGAGGAGACCAAATGAACATCCCACTTCTTGATACTCTACAAAATGGAGCAGTAACTTCAGTGGTTATTAAGGTAGCTATTTAAAGGAGAGTTCCTTTTGGTTACTACAAACTTTGGAGGTTTTAAAGTGCTTTCAAGTGGGAATTATAGTTTGAGTCGTTTACAGTATTAATGCTTCTTATCTCACATAAAAAATAGCATGCTACTAATAAACTTATTTCAGGATGTAACAGCATTTTTGTAGGGGAATATGTAGGTAGAGTAGGGTTCTCGTTTCTGCTCTATTTTGGGTACGGTATCTCAGCACAGGAAATCACAGGGCCTTACAACAATGGCATGGAGCTCACAGCAGGAAGTGTTGCAGATAGCAAAGTAGAGCATATCAGCATTTAGTAATTTCATGGTATGGCAGCTTGGAGTTTTGATATTACACATCAGTAGTACATAACTAGCCATTGATCTGCAGGCTGCACTATGGTGGTGTATATCTCCTCTTCTTAGACAAGATAAATCTTTTCAGTGCTTGACAGGGAGGGAGGGAACGCAAAGACAAAACTAGTCCAGTGCCACATTTTGGTCTTGCAGACACTACTTCACAAAAGAAATGTGTTGGTTTTGCCTTGTCCACATTGCTGACATCCTCCGATCTCATAGCTGGGATTGTGAGGTGCCTTGCTATGAACCATGATAAAAGGAGATTCACCACAGAAAACCTGCTGGTTCTTGTCTTGGGAGAGCAGCTTACATTGTTTCCTTTGACAGACTCTTTCATGCTTAGCCAAAACTTTTCTGCCCCTGCAACTGCTAAAATACTAATGTTTTTAATTGCATAAAAAATGCAACTAAAACCAAGAAAAAAATCTCTGTACTGCCAATCAGCATTATATACTGGAAGAAGATAACTCAGAAGAAATACAGGGCCAGCTTCCAGTGAGCCTGATAATCATTTCTTCTCAGAAATGAAATGAAGTGGGTTTTTTTGTTGTATGTTTTGGTGTGGGGTTTTTTGCAAACTCTGTATGATCAGCAGTAGAGAACCTGCTCCATCCTAAAAAAAATAAAATAAAATAATTTTCAAAACAGCACAGCCACCCACAAAGTTTTCACTATACAAAACAATTCCTATATTCCATAGCTCTTTTTTCTATTTTTCTCATAAGAGTAGGCTATAAAACTGAAATATTGTCGGTTTACGATATCCCAATATTAAAATGTCTGAAGAGAAAATGTGATAGTACTGGGTATTTTGATGTAAGAAGCAGAAGCTTTCCTGCTGTGCTATATAGGAGCTTTTTTGGTTTTGTGGGTTTTATCTTTCTTTTTTAACTTTGGAATAAATTTCCCGTCAATGTTTTAAATATACGAACGATAATGGAAATAAATTCACAGCCAATTAGCAAATTTTTTTTTTTTAAATATGTATATATATATTTCATTGAAAAGCTTGCTCTTAGCTTTTTCAATGTACTGTCTTTTGGCAAATTTTGTTGAACATTTGCCAGGTTTTTTGCAAAAAAACCCCAATTACTTAGAAAAAGTATGCATAAATGTGCTTTAAAAATGTTGAGGCTTTTCAGTAGCACACTTTGCAGTAATTGACTCATGTTTTTATTCACTGCAAATGCAAGGTATGTATAATGTTAGCTGACTGGCATAGTTTCAGCTAGCACTTTTCAACTGAGGAATACTATTTAGTTAATCTGTGGAAATTAGGTCACATGTGATTGTGTAAATGTATCTTGCTGTTTATTCATAGAACAGGATTTTTCTTTTTCTGATGAGTGTTAAATATAGTTCAGCTTGCTGCCAGATGCTTATGAAAAGAGGGCAGAAATGACTTCACATAAACATTTGTGGTTCTGCAATACCAATAACTTCTTAGTTCCCAGATCAAGTTTCCTGTGTGATCTCATCCTTGCATGATTGGCTTCTAATGACCTCAGTAAAAAATAATAAAAAAAAAAGATGGATCTCAAATCTCAAACCATGAAGCAACATACTGTTACTAAGGAGTAGTTGCACTTAGGCCATGCTTAAAATATAACATTCCTTATCTCAGCGACGCTTTTCACTCCACTGAGAAAGATTTACGAAGTCAAATCCATACACATGGAAAAAATAATTTTTGCTTTGTCATGACAAAAGCAGTTTACTGGTCAATTTTCTTTAACAAAGTCCTCTGAATCTTGAGAATCTTGCACTGAGTTAGAAATCCCTTAAAAACAGTGTCATGCAAGATACTGGAAAAATACAACTGTAAAAACAAACATACACCAAATCAAAAAAACAAAAGCAGAGTTCATAATGCATGTTTGTATACACACTGTCTAAACCAGAGCATGAATGCCATGCCAATTCCATGGCTGTGAACTGACTATGTTCCCCAGCCAGGAAGAAAATTTCAGACAAAATGCTGAAGTTGAAATCCTGTCAGAATTCACCTTGTCTTAAACAGATCAGCATTTTACATTCATCATGTGCTCAGATTGTACTTTGAAATACATTTCATATGTTATT
This sequence comes from Arenaria interpres, assembly GCA_013399435.1. Lineage (NCBI taxonomy): Eukaryota > Metazoa > Chordata > Aves > Charadriiformes > Scolopacidae > Arenaria > Arenaria interpres. The sequence goes on along the minus strand of VXAK01007869.1, from coordinate 6,770 downwards.
GCTAAAGATATGCTTAGGCTGCCATGTTTCAGTTAGGGAGGATTTCAATCACAGTACCTGACCTTTTTCCTGGTCAAACCAAATTGACCTCTGTAATTGGTTTAGTCTTTTCTATTACATTGACTACATTTTTCCAGGTCATTTGTGACAGAGTGAAAAATACCTTCTCACTACTTGTCTTTCTTCTAGTGCTTCAAGAGAATAAGATATAAAGCATGGTAAAGATCCTTACTCTTTTACAGAATGCACATCAAGAAGGGAAGAAGTCACAAAAAACCAAAACTGGTGGAAGCCAATAGTCAGTCAGTCTCTGTGTTATGTTGAGGTTAGATTACTGCATGCTCCAATCTGCAATTTTTCTTTACTCACAAGTAGTAAATTGGCCTTTGAATTTTATGTACAGACAAAATGTCCATTTAGCCTCATGAAATTGCACGTATATTCTTTGCTGGTTCTGAGATGTTTGCTTTCACATATGAACTGACTTAGTTCAATTTACTTCTTGACTTAAAATTTCTAACATTTGCAGTGAGATTTTAGACAGTAACTATGACATGATCTACTGAAGACAGTTAACCTTTTGTATGTCATGAAAATTATCTTACTGATGTTGAAGAATTTGTATATCCCATAGCTGGTTTGCTCAAGAGCTGATCTTGTTTCCAGTGCACGAGAACAGGAAGGAGAGAGAGGACGAACAAATGACCTGTCAGTTCAGTGACATGATTTCAAGGTGTAGTCTCGTGATTGTTGCATCTAGAATGAATCTTTATAGCAAAGATGATATGAATACTTCTGGACCTTCTTTTTTTTTTTTTTTTATAGAATGAAAATATATTTTCCCTAAACCACACATTTCTGACTGAGTTAAGAAACTGTTGTCAGATCTTGTAGAAGATATAGTATCTAGTCCTTCTAGCACCACATTAAGCATTAAGTGTAAGTGTAGCTAGAGTCCTGCTCTCCAGCTCCTGTGCTTTCACCAGTGCTGTTATCTTAATTTTTCAGGGTTATGTGTCACATGCCTTTGACAAGCATAGGGTTCATTAATCAATCAGAGGAGTAATATTTCAAAATAAACAATGTATTTTCACTTTCATATCAGTATAAATCAGGCTTAATGCAACTAAGGTCAATACAGATGTAGTTGTAATAGGATTGATGTCCATAAAAGCATGGCCAAGTCTTATTTTGATTTGTCTGCTGAATGATAAAGTACAGATCTCTGGATTTGATTTAGTTGCTAAGTAATATAAAATCAACCTTAACTTACATACTTTATCTTCAGATGCAAATGGAGAATGATGAAGTGATTAATAAAATATTTGTTTTAATCATAATTAGTACAATACCTAATGTAATTTTTGATAGGATTTTATGCTAGGAGAATGCCTG